>JAJOZX010003835.1:0-207500 GCA_023014485.1 Bathynomus jamesi
ATCTTGACCTGGCAGCAACTTGGGATCGCGAGGGCCTTTCTGTTCGACAGGCAACATCAGCGTTTGCTGCGACTGCAAAATCCCTAGCTCTCGGTCCTGACAGTGTTCCATCAAAAAGCACGGTTCACCGCTTCCGACAAAAGGCCGTACAATGAGGTGACAATGTTATTGGCCACTCGAGCAGCTTCCACCTCGACTGCAGATCCACTGGGACACAAAGATACTCACTGACATCGAACAGGAGGGTAAGTCAGTCGATCGGATTGCTGTTGTGGTGACTGGGGATGGTGTGGAAGAGCTATTAGGAGCACCGAAAATAATAGACGGCACAGGACAGCAAATGGCAAGCGCAGTCCATCAAGCGCTCACCCTAGTCGGAATTGAGGACAAGATCATAGGCATGGTGTTTGACACGACGGCATCAAACACAGGGATAGTGCAAGGTGCGTGTGCGCGTTTGGAAGCGGCATTGGGAAGATCTCTTTTATGGTTTGCTTGCCGTCATCACGTTCACGAAGTGATTCTCAAGGATGTCTTCGTCGTGTGCCTAGGAACACCACCAAGTCTTCAAATCCCACTTTTCAGGAGATTCAAGGAGGCCTGGCCATCAATGAACCACTCAGTTGGATGCATTTGACAAGGACGAGGTGGCAAAAGCCTTCATAAATGACAATGCTTGCCTTTCACAAATGCGACTTGAGGTAATAGACTATCTCCGCGATGCCCTAAGAAGTGGTAATCATCCTCGAGAGGATTATGAAGAACTTCTTCGACTGAGCCTCTTGTACCTCGGAGACGACGTAGGACGTTACAAGCTTCGGCCTCCAGGGGCTTACCATCAGGCCAGATGGATGGCCAAAGGTATTTACTGCCTGAAAATAGCATTACTGCAGTCCCATTTCTCCGAACTTCGTCTCCAAGAACTGCAAGGAGTTCGCCGTATGGCTCTCTTCGTGAGCCTTGTATACGTGCGTCACTTGCACGAGACTCCCATCGCCATCAAATCTCCCAAAAATGACGTTAGGCTGTGCAATCTTCTTGTAGGTTACCCTGACAAGGACGTTGGAAACACAGCTTACCGTGCTGTGCTCCGTCATCTGTGGTATATCTCGGAGGACTTAATCTGTCTTGCACTGTTTGATGACAGAGTTGACGACAATGAAAAGCGTAACATGACGGCTAACCTGAAAAAGCACCCTGGGAAAGGACTCAAACGGGTCCAAGGCAAGGGACTGCAAGTGGATGGCCGTTTAAGTCCGTGGGTGATGAGTCGATCCACCACACTCTTCCAGTTTCTCCAAGTTGAGCCCACGTTCCTCACCAAAGACCCTGAAACATGGCCTACTGACGAAAACTACCGTCTGGCAAAGAGCCGAGCTGCAGAACTGATGGTGGTCAATGATGCAGCAGAGCGAGGCATCGCCCTCATTGAGAAATACACAAGCAAACCTCTGTGCCGTGATGAAGAAGACCTCCAGTTCCTCCTTCGAACTGTCCACTCACACCGACGGAATGTGAGCCGGAAGGGAACAAAAACGGATCTCATGAAACACGTGTTTAGTTAAAATGCATAAATGTGATGCTTTGAAATTGTTGTTTGTTTGTTAAGATTAAAATACATGTTTATTTTGTATAATCATCTTTGTGATGGAACTTTTGAGAGAAATATTTCAGATAATTTGCCTTTCAGTTAAGAGGAGAAATAAAGTGTTCAAAGTTCGGGACCTTTAAATTTCCTTCGATCTCTCTGACATTTTCAGGAAGACTCTAATGGGAAACATCAAAAGAGCGCAGCACGAGCAGATTTGTATCCCGAAAAAACATTTGGCCCCCTATGAGTTTGGGACACCCTAATGTACATATATAGAGTATATATATATATATAGAGTGTGTATATATATATATATATATATAGATATATAGTGTGTATATATATATACACAGTGTGTAGATATATATATATATATAATATATATATATATATATATATACTGTGTATGTATATATATATATATATATATATATATATAGTGTGTATAATATATATATAGTGTATTTATATATATATATAGTGTATTTATATATATATATATATATATATATATATATATATATATATATATAGAGTGTGTACATATTATATATATATAGGTGTGTATATTATATATATATATATATATATATATATATATATATATATGTTATATATATATATATATATAGAGTGTTATATATATATATAGAGGTGTGTATATATATATATAAAGGGTGATCCAGAGAAATGGGACCCAAAAGAAACCGCTGTAACTCTTAAAGTATAAGTCCTTTTATAAAATCATACGCATCATTCGAAAGAGGATAGTTACAAGTTTGTACAGGATTGCATAGGTTTTGACAATACCAGACAAGATAAGATACAAAACAAAATAAAAGTGTTAGTTAAAACTAACCCTTCAAGATGACTGCATGGACTGTGGAACAGCTGCGTTTGAATGACCTGCAAGGTCTCCGGATTTTTCTCCCTTAGATTATTATCTCTGGTGATATTTAAAGAGTAGGGTCTACAGAAATAACCCAACGACCTTGCAAGAATTGAAGGCCGCCATCACAAATGAGATACAGGCCATACAACCGCACACTCTTGCAAAAGTGATGCAGAACTTACAAGCGAGAACACTGGAATGCTTGGCAACTAATGGAGCACATTTGAAATGAGTCATTTTAAAAAAATAAATATTTCATAATAAACTTGTAACTCTACTCTTCGAATGATATATAGTTTTTATGAAAGGAATATATATATATAGAGTGTATATTTATATATATATATTATATAGAGTGTGTATATATATTATATATATATATATATATATATATAGAGTGTATATATATACAGGGTGGGCCGTAAGTTTCCATACATAGGAAAAATTAAACATTTGTTTTTATGTTTCAGATACCCTAAGAATATGCGTTTGACGAAAGAGCAACGAATTGAAATCATACTGATGGCTGGGTCGGGAAGCAGTCGCATGGTTGCAATGAACTTTAACAGACAACATGGAACGAACATCACACACGACACTGTGGCAAAACTTATTAACAAGTTTCAGAAAACTGGAAATGTTCAGATCAACCGCGAAGTGGTCCAAGACGTACAGCCACCGATGAAGACACAACAGCTACGATACTTACAGCGCTTACACGGAGTCCCAGAAAAAGTACACGACGGTTGTCTGCAGAAAGTGGTGTCAGCAGATCGAGTATCAGGCGCATTTTGAAAGCAAACAAATGGCATCCATACAAATTGCATATGGCACAGCATTTGAGTGAAGACGACCCGGATAGACGGATGGAATTCTGTGAATGGGCATTAACCAAAGTGAACGAGGATGCAAACTTTTCAACTAAGATCTTGTTTACTGATGAAGCAAATTTTTACGTCAATGGAGAGGTTAATCGGCAAAACATACGTTACTGGAGTAATGCTAACCCTAACTGGCTGAGTCCGACGAAGATGCAAGGTGCCGGTAAAGTGATGGTGTGGGCCTGGATATGGGGTGACAGAATTATTGGACCAATTTTTGTCAGTGAAATCTTAATGCCGAAAGGTATCTTAACATGTTGCAAGAAGAGATTTTCCCATCCCTGCTAAACGAGGAAGGTAACTTCCCAGTTTACTTCCAGCAAGATGGAGCTCCACCTCATTATGGTCTTCACGTGAGTCGGTATTTGGATCAGCAGTTTCCGATGCTTGGATTGGTCGGCGTGGTCCTGTGGAGTGGCCTCCCAGATCCCCAGATCTCACCCCCCTTGATTTCTATCTTTGGGGGCACTTGAAGGCCATGGTGTATCAGGAAAAGATACGAGACATAAATCATCTAAAGGAACGTATCACCAACGCCATTACAAGCATAACGTCAACTGTGCTAATGCGTGTCATCAACAGTGGGGAACACGTATTGAAATGTGTTTTCAAAACAATGGCAACCATGTAGAGCATATTATAAATAAAAATGGTTGTCCATAAAAAAATGTTTATTTTTCCTATGTATGGAAACTTACGGCCCACCCTGATATATATATATATATATATATATTAGGGTGTCCCAATTTTTTTTCTTAAGACGACCTGACCACTCGTGTCATGCCCGGATGTGGTTTGGGCTAAAGCATTGGCTGTGTGATTTTCAACTCGATCAGATGATATTTAGAGGTCCCGACGTTTAATGACCTTTTTTTGGTTTTCAGAATTGATCATTATGGCGTTGACAAGATCAAACATCAAGTTGTGGCTTCTTGAGAGGTCTCCGATAGCAGAGCTGGCTAAATCTCGATTACCAAGTAATATGGACGTGTTGCTCCTTTTCTTCTACCATCACCGCGACCAAAAGAAGACAGATTCCAACAGTGTCAAGGCTGTAATATCGGCTGTATTAGAAATCTGGGCTAGAGCCAACTCGAATCTGGCAACAACCTCCGTTCATGCCTCGACTAAACTGAAAGCTTTGGTTCAGAGGTATCGAAATTTGCATAAAAACAAGAACAAGACTGGAATGACTTACAATATGCAGCGGGATGTATTCTTGGCTGATATGGAGGATATTTTTGATGTCGCCCGCTCAGACGTTCTGAATCGGGGAGATATCCCTCTTGAAGACAAGGAATTCCTCATTTCCCAAAGGGCAGATCGACATACGAGTTACATGGGAGGTGAAGATAGAAAATATAATGCAGCCACAATGAAAAGACAGGAAAGGGAAAGAGCTCTTGAGGGCACACCGGCGTCAAACGGAGGAGGCTCTAGCTGTAGGAGTCACAGAAGAGGCTACCGACAGCAGTTCTAGCACATCGTCAGCTGACAGTGGAAACGAAGCCGTCACTTGTGGACTTAAACCTTCGAAAGCTCCCAAACATGACAGACAAATAAAGTCTGAGTGATCTTGACCTGGCAGCAACTTGGGATCGCGAGGGCCTTTCTGTTCGACAGGCAACATCAGCGTTTGCTGCGACTGCAAAATCCCTAGCTCTCGGTCCTGATAGTGTTCCATCAAAGAGCACGGTTCACCGCTTCGACAAAAGGCCCGTACAATGATAGGGACCAATGTTATTGGCCACCTCGAACAGCTTCCACCTCGACTGCAGATCCACTGGGACACAAAGATACTCACTGACATCGAACAGGAGGGTAAGTCAGTCGATCGGATTGCTGTTGTGGTGACTGGGGATGGTGTGGAAGAGCTATTAGGAGCACCGAAAATAATAGACGGCACAGGACAGCAAATGGCAAGCGCAGTCCATCAAGCGCTCACCCTAGTCGGAATTGAGGACAAGATCATAGCATGGTGTTTGACACGACGGCATCAAACACAGGGATAGTGCAAGGTGCGTGTGCGCGTTTGGAAGCGGCATTGGGAAGATCTCTTTTATGGTTTGCTTGCCGTCATCACGTTCACGAAGTGATTCTCAAGGATGTCTTCGTCGTGTACCTAGGAACACCACCAAGTCCTCAAATCCCACTTTTCAGGAGATTCAAGGAGGCCTGGCCATCAATGAACCACTGTCAGTTGGATGCATTTGACAAGGACGAGGTGGCTAAAGCCTTCATAAATGACAATGCTTGCCTTTCACAAATGCGACTTGAGGTAATAGACTATCTCCGCGATGCCCTAAGAAGTGGTAATCATCCTCTTGTACCTCGGAGACGAGTAGGACGTTACAAGCTTCGGCCTCCAGGGGCTTACCATCAGGCCAGATGGATGGCCAAAGGTATTTACTGCCTGAAAATAGCATTACTGCAGTCCCAGTTCTCCGAACTTCGTCTCCAAGAACTGCAAGGGTTCGCCGTATGGCTCTCTTCGTGAGCCTTGTATACGTGCGTCACTGACACGAGGCTCCCATCGCCATCAAATCTCCCAAAAATGACGTTAGGCTGTGTAATCTTCTTGTAGGTTACCCTGACAAGGACGTTGGAAACACAGCTTACCGGGCTGTGCTCCGTCATCTGTGGTATATCTCGGAGGACTTAATCTGTCTTGCACTGTTTGATGACAGAGTTGACGACAATGAAAAGCGTAACATGACGGCTAACCTGAAAAAGCGCCCTGGGAAAGGACTCAAACGGGTCTAAGGCAAGGGACTGCAAGTGGATGGCCGTTTAAGTCCGTGGGTGACGAGTCGATCCACCACACTCTTCCAGTTTCTCCAAGTTGAGCCCACGTTCCTCACCAAAGACCCTGAAACATGGCCTACTGACGAAAACTACCGTCTGGCAAAGAGCCGAGCTGCAGAACTGATGGTGGTCAATGATGCAGCAGAGCGAGGCATCACCCTCATTGAGAAATACACAAGCAAACCTCTGTGCCGTGATGAAGAAGACCTCCAGTTCCTCCTTCGAACTGTCCACTCACACCGACGGAATGTGAGCCGGAAGGGAACAAAAACGGATCTCATGAAACACGTGTTTAGTTAAAATGCATAAATGTGATGCTTTGAAATTGTTGTTTGTGTGTTAAGATTAAAATACATGTTTATTTTGTATAATCATCTTTGTGATGGAACTTTTGAGAGAAATATTTCATTAATTTGCCTTTCAGTTAAGAGGAGAAATAAAGTGTTCAAAGTTCGGGACCTTTAAATTTCCTTCGATCTCTCTGAAATTTTACAGGAAGACTTCTAATGGGAAACATCAAAAGAGTGCAACACGAGTGGATTTGTATCCCGAAAAAAAATTTGGCGCCCTATGAGTTTGGGACACCCTAATATATATATATATATATATATATATATATATAGAGTGTGTGTATATATATGTATATATATATAGATATATATATATATAGAGTGTGTGTTATATATATATATATATATTATATATATAGAGTGTATAATATATATATATATATAATAATATATATATATATATATATATATATGATGAATAAAACCACGAAGGAAAGGAAACACAGATGGTGCTCAAGCGCTTTCGTCTAATGACATCCTCAGGAACACTGAAGTACATAAAGAATTACAGCCTATATATAGGTTACAAAAAAAAATATATATATATACAATAAACGGAGAAACGAAATTAAACAATTGTGGAAGGGGGCACACAAATTTATAAGAAAAAAAATATCGATTTTTAGCACAAGATTAAAAGATTTGTTTCCAAACAATGTTATAGATAAAAAGAAATAAATAAAATAAAATATATATATACAAATTTATACTGGAAATCTGCCCATGTTTTAGCACTCTGCTCTTTTTGTATATAAAAATTGAACAATTATCGATTTTTAGCACATGATTAAAAGATTTGTTTCCAAACAATGTTATAGATAAAAAAAAAAATATATATAGATATATATATATATTTTAAAATTTATACCGGAAATCTGCCCGGGTTTTAGCACTCTGCCCTTTTTTTTGTATATAAAAATTGAAAAATAAAAGTTATTAGGGTGGCATACAGATTTTACCAAAGATTTAGCGTTCTACCTTTCTTCTCTAAATCAGTTCTGAAGGAATTCAAAACAACAGGATCGAGTTGAAAAAGACCTTTGCTTATGTTGAAGTTATTTGTTAGTTGGATAATGGCAGACTCAAGAATATTTCTATTAACAATGTTGCTAGGGTGGAATAAAACTGAAGCATTATTCCAATCAATACAGTGGGATAACTCTGACAAATGGACAAAAGGGGCGCTGGACAATTGTCCTGTTCTAACGGAATATTGATGCTGTTTTATACGTGTGTGCAAATCCTTTCCCGTCTGACCTATGTAAAAGGAATCACATTGTTTACAACCAATTTTATAGATAAAGCCTGAATTATTGGTAGGGCTATTTTTTACTATGATATTTTTTACAATATTGTTATATGAAAATACTACATTAATATCCAAAAGTTTAAATACATTAGCAATGCCTAAAAACCCGGGAAAAATGGAAGTACTAAAATATTTTTTTTGACAAAGTACTAGTGTTATTATCGACGCGATAGAAAGTTCGTTTTGCCTTGTTGAGACAAGATTCCATAAACGCAGATGGATAAACAGATCACTTCCGATACCGTTGATTTTTTCTAATTCGGCATCGATGTATTCCGGACTGGCGATCCTAAGGCGCGGAGAAACATTGAATAAAAAATGGCCTTCTTAGTGGGGTTGTCATGTCCCGAGTAAAAGTGTACGTAGGACAAATTGTTTTTTTTTTTCCGATAGATACTAAACTTAAAACCTGGGCTTTCCCTATGTACACGCACATCCAAAAATGGGATTGAATTGTCTTGTTCCACTTCTAAAGTAAACTTAATAGAGGGGACTTGATCATTTAACTGAAGGAGGAAGTTATCCACGTCACAATTCATGGGCCAGATCACAAAATATCGTCGACGTACCGCAACCAAGGGATGCCAACCCCCAGGATTCTCGGAATGTAAGTAATTTCGAAAAACTCCATATAAATATTGGAGAGGAGGGGCGACAAGGGGTTGCCCATGGCCATCCCAAAAACTTGTTGATAATACTCGTTATTGAAAGTAATTTACAGTCTTTGATGCAAAGCGTAATAAATTCCAAAACAATGTGTGAAGGTAGTGGCAGGTCATACTTATGTAATTCTTGTGAGAGAAAGTCAAGCATATCGTCAATCGGCACTTTTGTAAACAATGAACAAACGTCAAAACTGATCAATCTATTGTTAGTTTCAGTACGTGCATTATTCAATTTTTCAGTAAGATCCATGGAATTTTTTGCATGTGAATCAGAGATAGTTCCAAGAATGGGGGACAAGACTTTGAAAGCCATTTGGAGAGTTTATAAGTAATAGAGCCAACCGAGCTAATAATAGGGCGCATAGGGTTGCCAGGTTTGTGGGTTTTAATGAGACCGTAAAGGTAGGGCAGAGAAGGTGAAGTGGACATGAAAAGCGGAATTAAGTCCTTATGATCTTTGAGAATGCGTTTCAAGCCACTATTAAATGATTTGATGACGTCATCCTGCGGGTTCTTCCTAAGTTTGCCGATTGACGATATGCTTGACTTTCTCCCAAGAATTACATAAGTATGACCTGCCACTACCTTCACACATTGTTTTGGAACTTATTAAGCTTTGCATCAAAGACTGTAAATTCACTTTCAATAACGAGTATTATCAACAAGTTTTGGGATGGCCATGGGCAACCCCTTGTCGCCCCTCCTCTCCAATATTTATATGGAGTTTTTCGAAATTACTTACATTCCGAGAATCCTGGGGTTGGCATCCCTTGGTTGCGGTACGTCGACGATATTTTGTGTATCTGGCCCATGAATTGTGACATGGATAACTTCCTCCTTCAGTTAAATGATCAAGTCCCCTCTATTAAGTTTACTTTAGAAGTGGAACAAGTCAATTCAATCCCATTTTTGGATGTGCGTGTATATAGGGAAAGCCCAGGTTTTAAGTTTAGTATCTATCGGAAAAAAAAAACAATTTGTCCTACGTACACTTTTACTCGGGACATGACACCCCCACTAAGAAGGCCATTTTTTCTTCAATGTTTCTCCACGCCCTTAGGATCGCCAGTCCGGAATACATCGATGCCGAATTAGAAAAAATCAACGGTATCGGAAGTGATCTGTGTTATCCATCTGCGTTTAATGAATCTTGTCTCAACAAGGCAAAACGAACTTTCTATCGCGTCAATAATAACACTCGTACTTTGTCAAAAATATTTTAGTACTACCATTTTTCCCGGGCTTTTTAGGCATTGCTAATGTATTTAAACTTTCGGATATTAATGTAGTATTTTCATATAACAATATTGTAAAAAATATCATAGTAAAAAATAGCCCTACCAATAATTCAGGCTTTATCTATAAATTGGTTGTAAACAATGTGATTCCTTTTACATAGGTCAGACGGAAAAGGATTTGCAAACACGTATAAAACAGCATCAATATTCCGTTAGAACAGGACAATTGTCCAGTGCCCTTTTTGTCCATTTGTCAGAGTTATCCCACTGTATTGATTGGAATAATGCTTCAGTTTTATACCACTCTAGCAACATTGTTAATAGAAATATTCTTGAGTCTGCCATTATCCAACTAACAAATAACTTCAACATAAGCAAAGGTCTTTTTCAACTCGATCCTATTGTTTTGAATTCCTTCAGAACAGATTTAGATAAGAAAGGTAGAACGCTAAATCTTTCGTAAAATTTGTATGCCACCCTAATAACTTTTATTTTTCAATTTTTATATAGAAAAAAATAGGGGCGTGTGCTAAAACACAGGCAGATTTCCAGTATAAATTTTAAAATATATATATATATATATATAATTATATGATGAATAAAACCACGAAGGAAAGGAAACAAAAAATGGTGATCAAGCGCTTTCGTCTAATGACATCCTCAGTGTTCCTGAGGATGTCATTAGACGAAAGCGCTTGAGCACCATTTTGTGTTTCCTTTCCTTCGTGGTTTTATTCATCATAAATATTTTTCACGTGTTACCTTCGTGAAATAATTTTCATATATATATATATATATTTTTTTATCTATAACATTGTTTGGAAACAAATCTTTTAATCTTGTGCTAAAAATCGATAATTGTTCAATTTTTATATACAAAAAGAGCAGAGTGCTAAAACTTGTGCAGATTTCCAGTATAAATTTGTATATAAATATATATATATGTTATTTTATTTATTTTTTTTTATCTATAACATTGTTTGGAAACAAATCTTTTAATCTTTTGCTAAAAATCGATAATTGTTCAATTTTTATATACAAAAGAGCAGAGTGCTAAAACTTGGGCAGATTTCCAGTAAATTTGTATATAAATATATATATATGTTATTTTAGTTATTTTTTTTATCTACAACATTGTTTGGAAACAAATCTTTTAATCTTTTGCTAAAAATCGATAATTGTTCAATTTTTATATACAAAAAGAGCAGAGTGCTAAAACTTGGGCATATTTCCAGTATAAATTTGTATATATATATATATATATATATATATATATGTTATTTTATTTATTTTTTTTTATCTATAACATTGTTTGGAAACAAATCTTTTAATCTTGAGCTAAAATTCGACAGTTTTTCCTTATAAATTTGTGTGCCCCCTTCCACAATCCTTTAATTTCGTTTCTCCGTTTATTGTATATATATATTTTTTTTTGTAACCTATATATATAGGCTGTAATTCTTTATGTACTTAGTGTTCCTGAGGATGTCATTAGACGAAAGCGCTTGAGCACCATCTGTGTTTCCTTTCCTTCGTGGTTTTATTCATCAAATATTTTTCACGTGTTACATTCGTGAAATAATTTTCATATATATATATACATAGAGTGTGTATAGGTATATATATATAGAGTGTATATATATATATATATATATATATATATAATATATATATATATATAGTATATATATATATATATATATATATATATATATATATATATATATATATATATATATATATATATATATATATATATATATATACTGGTCAAAAAAAGAAACGCAATTTTTGAGATTTATTAATAAACATGAGGACTCAGTATATAGTAAATGATTCTTTAACATAACAAACAGTCAATAACGCGTATGGCCACCCCTAGCCACAATGCAGGCTTGGAGTCTGGCCCTCATCGACCTCAACAGTCTCTGCAGGAAAGCAACAGGGATGGCCCTCCACTCTTCAGTAATTGCATTGGTCAGTTCCCTGATGTTCTGCGGCTGATGCTGACGTCTGCGAACTCGCCGTTCAAGTTCATCCCATGCGTGCTCTATCGGTGACATGTCTGGGCTGAAGGCTGGCCATGGTAAGGTCTGCACCTGTTGTCCCTGCAGGTACGCCTGCACTATCCTGGCTGCATGAGGTCTGGCATTGTCCTGTTGCAGGAGCACCAATTCTGGATGTTGCCTCATGAATGGAAGAACATGTGGGTGAAGAATCTCATCCCTGTAGCGCTGGGCAGTCAGAGCGCCATCAACAACCACCAGCTCAGTTCTTGAAGCAAAGGCAATTTCTGCCCAAACCATGACACTTGGTCCTCCCCATCTGTCATGCTCCACTACTGCAGCATCTGAGTATCGCCCCCTGGTCGTCTGTATACCCTGACACGGCCATCAGAATTGAACAGTCTGAAGCGAGACTCGTCAGAAAAGAGGACTTGGTTCCACATTCTTTGTGTCCAGTCACGGTGCTGATAGGCCCATTGCAGGCGTCGTTGCCTTCTTGCATCAGTGAGAAAAGGACCTCTGTAGGCCTGCGGGATCGGAGTCCTGCATTACGGAGTCGGTTTCTGACGGTCTGGTCACTAATTCTGTTGTTGTGGATACCAGGTGTCTCTCAAGCTGTCTGACCAGCATTCCGCTGCCGATGACGCAGGTGCTGCAGTAAAATGTGGCGATCCTGGCGTTGGGTCGTCACACGAGGTCGCCCACGTCTTGGTAGGTCCTGAACAATTCCTCTGGCATTGTACCGTCTAACAAGCCTAGAGATTGTGCTGGGATGCACATGCATTCATTGTGCAACTTGGACAGCAGACATGCATGCATCCAACATGCCCAAGGCACGACCTCTGTTGACCTCTGAGAGTCGTGGCATGCCTCAATCGCGGGAAAAAGTTTGGTTTTCTCAACGGGCAGTGTGTATTCTGTGAAGTCAAAGAAAAAATGCATGCCTTCATAAAGAATATATTCAATTTAATCTCTGTTTATTGTTTGTAACAAAATGGCGTCTTAGCCGGGATTAGTCAGGTTTAAAAACATGCAATAAGTGGCTTTAAAAGATTTGAACAAACATTTAACCATAATCTTGAAACTGTGATAATACCACAAACAACTTAAATTTTACACCATATGCAAGCTAATTGCGTTTCTTTTTTTGACCAGTAAATATATATAGAGTGTCTGTATATATATATATATATATATAGAGTGTATATATATATATATAGAGTGTATATATATATATATATACATATAGTGTGTATATATATATATATTAGTGTATATATATATATATATATATATATATATATATATATAGAGAGAGAGAGAGAGTGTATATATATACATATATATATAGAGTATATATATATATATATATATTAGGGTGTTTCATAAATTAAAAGTTTGGAAACATTTTAATCCACATGGATCCCCTTGTTCAATTTGCTGAGGAGACTGATAAACCGAAGTATTAATTCAATAGTTTAAAGTTTACGGGTCCCCAGTTTGATGCTCTGGCAGATCATAAACGGAAAAAATTAAACAAAAATCTGTCAATGAATTTTTATTCAACAAACGAGTACCATTTCACTACACATTTTCACAAAGATACAAAAAACATAACCACTTCTTGCGAATCATTTGTCCATGAAATCCTTCTTGGTTTTATTCGGTATTTCGCCCTATGCTGCATCACAGTTTTGAGCAAATACTGCTTCTGCTCTTCGTCAGAGAACAGTTGAACTCTTTGGTGAGCGCGATGGCTCTTTCGGCCCGATCGTTGACGACAGAGATTTTGTTAACAGTTGCCGCTGCTTGCTTGAAGCCCTCTACTTCAGTCCACTCAGCAACTGGCTTTTTCAAGAATTCTGTGTCCAAGTCGAATGCATGGAAGAAAGCCATCGTCTTTCCTGTCACGAACTCCGCCAGGTGTTTCGAGGCAAGATTCCTGACGTTCTTCCCTTGGGTCGCTTGAGTTCCTTTTTCGATGCGGGCTTACCCAAACTGACGACCATCTGAGCCTTTTCTTCATCTGCCACATCTGCGTTGAAGAACGCCATGGCAATAAGAGTCTCAGAGATGTACCATAGGTGTCGAGACATGGCTTCTTGCGCAGCGTTAACACACGAATATCCCGACATGGCAAAGGCTTCCGCGTCACGCAGAAATTCCAGATCAACTGCGGCAGCCTTGCTTGAGGTTGCAGCACGAGTCCAACCTCGGATGTAGACGAGGGACACGAAGAGACCTACGGCTGTCAGAGCTTCCAACTCGTGACTCGACATCTTGAACTGCTTCTTCAGTAGAATTACTTTCAAGGAGTAGATGGCTATCGCCATCCATCGAGCGTGATGGTAAGCGCCAGGGGCTCTGAGAGGGAAATCCACCACTTTTGCTTCTCCCAGGAAGATGAGAACCAACTGTAGCAGTTCCTTGTAGTCATCGCGCTGATGCGACGTGCTCACCATCCCTCTCACCAGCAGGACTGACTTCTCCCTCAGTTCCCTCATAGAGTCATTGACTTGAGCAAAATCGTACGGCCGCACGTCCAACCGGTCGATGAACTTCCATTGTGCCTGAAACCTCTTGAAAACGGGTATATCGGGGCCACTTGAAGGGCCGTATGCACGCTTGAAGACGGAGCTGAGGATGACTTCATAGATGTGATGCCGACAGGGGAAGTACATGAGTTCTCTGCCAAGACCTTTCTCAATCAGGACGCAGGCCCCGATATGAATCCCGGTGTTCGACGCTGTCGTGTCGAAAGACAGTCCCCGCACGCGCTCTTCCATCCTGTGTTCCTTGACCAAATCCAAGCAAACTCGCGCTATCTTCTCGCCGGTTCCGGACGTCACCTTAGGAACGCCGAGCAACTTCTCCTTGCCGTCGTCAGAGACGAGGACGGCGATCCGGTCAACGCTCTCCTTCCATTGCTCATTGTCAGGTAGGAGCTTACCGTCCCAATGCAAGACAAGAGGCTGACCAGGACAAACTTCGTCGGATTGATAACTTTCAGCAGCCACCTTCCTGAGAGCCTTGGTGTGCGGTACATGGTACTGGCAGAAATGGACAGTTCATCCAAGTCAAAACCTAGTGATTTAGCCGCTGCAGCGTACGACATAGCTGAATCGCGGTACGAAATATTCAGCCGATCGTAGGTAGTCGTCACATCCTGTGAGATCAGATTCCTGCGTCGCTTCTTGGTATTTCCCTTAGAGGAGGATGGAAAAACTTCCACGGTTGGGTCAACGACATCTGAGTCAGTCTCTGACGAAGTTGAAATCACTAAAGCCCCCGTATCTTCTGCAGCTCCTTGTTCCTTCCTGGCCTTCTCCTGTTGTTCCTTAATCTTGTCCAGCCTCTTCCTTTTCCTAATCTCCTTATAGTGAAGCTTCATGTCAACAGGGCCCATGCTGCAGGAATTTGGATCTTCACGCTGCATGTCGAGAAAGTGGATGTCCTCCTGATTCCTCATCATTTCCTTAGCCTGTGAATGAGCAATGTCCATGATCTCCTTCGCTATTGCCTCCTTGAACATCGCCTCCTTGAACATCGCCTCCTTCACTCGGAAGGACTCTGCTTTATGTGACTTGTGCTTCACAAGCCGGTCGTATTCCTTGAGAAGGGATTCCATCTTCCTCAAGGCCGAATCTCGACGCATCATGGGGATTCTCGCTCTCTCCCAAAATATGAGACAGGCATCCAGGCACAGGTTCAGGCATTTAGTACGTCCAAATTTTTGCTCCTTTTGGTGGTAAAAGTACTTTCTGAGTACTTGCAACTGAGTTGGAAGGCCACTTGATGTGATGTTCGCATCCGTCTGGCCAATAAGAACACTTCTGTTTCGCTCTGGTAGACACCTGGAAAAGAAAACAAACTAAATAATTCCACAGAAATAATTTCACATCGTAATTAATTTCATTAATTAAATAAAGAAAAGCAGTAACTGGGACTCGAACCAGTGTCATAGCCGTTTGGCGGCATCGCTCAAGTCGGCGTACACAGCACGCTATCCACTACACCATCTAGGGATTGGATAGCGTGCTGTGTACGCCGACTTGAGCGATGCCGCCAAACGGCTATGACACTGGTTCGAGTCCCAGTTACTGCTTTTCTTTATTTATAAAACTGATACGTGTACACTACGTTCTCTTTGACAATTCATTAATTAAATAAATTTCAATACCGCAGTAAAATTACATTAATTAGTATCATAAATAATTACCAGCTTAGTTGTCCAATATGCAACAGACTAATTAATTTCATGTAATATTAATAATAAATATCACTACCACAGTAAAATGACAGAAATTAAATAATAATAAATTTCAATACCACAGTAAAATGAGATAATTAGTAGCATATATAATTACCTCCATAGTTGTCCAATAGGCTATACAACACGAACCACTCAAGTGACGAAGAAAACCGTCTTCACTGCAGGCAGGCGAGAAATGAACTGACAAAAAGTCGTCAAAGTTGGGGACCTCTAAATGCAGCGCGATCAGGTTCAAACTTGCACAAACGTGTTTTCTTGTTCTTTAGAATACGGAGAAACGTGTGGATTAAAACTCCAAGCTCATTTTTATTTTACCCTATAGGTATGAAACACCCTAAATATATATATATATATATATATATATATATATATATATTTATATATATATATACACACTATATATGTATATATATATATACCCACTATATATATATATTATATATAACAGTATATATATATATGCATATATGTGGTATATATATATATAGTGTGTATGTATATATATATATATATATATATATATATATATAATATAGTGTATATATATATATAGAGTGTGTATATATACATATATATATAGAGTGTTTGTATATATATATATAGTGTGTGTATATAGTATATATATATATATTAGAGTGTATATATATATATATATATATATAGAGTGTATATATATATATATATATATATATATTATATATATATATATAGATGTGTATATATATATAGATATATATATATAATAGATGTGTATATATATATATATAGATGTATATATAATGTTATAATGTTATAATGTTTCAGACCAACAAAGACCCTAGGATCCACTCATGGCTGGTCTACCTAACTCTTTCGTAATCGTGTATTGTGTATGTCCTCCGTGGTGGCGGAGGGGACCTACAATTTTACGTGGGTTCCGAACCACAAGAACATAAGAAAACTTATTTAAAAACTGCCGGTAAATTGGCAACGACCACTTTTTATGAAAATAATTATAATTTAAAAATAATTAATTATCGGTTTAAAACTAAAGATAGAATCTCTCGGTCCAGAGGAGCAAGTCATAATAGACTACTATCCACAAATATGTTACATTCTATATCTATTTATACGGACATGCAAATATATCAGATCCAAAGAATCCAGTCAATTTCATTACGGTATCCATCAAGTCACGGTCCATATCGATTGCGGACCAAGTCAAAATTTACAACCATATACATTATCAATTTAAAAATAATTAATTATCGATTTAAAACTAAAGACAGAATCTCTCGATCCAGAGGATCAAGTCATAATAGACTACTATCCACAAATATGTTACACTCTATATCTATTATATAACGGACATGCAAATATATCAGATCCAAAGAATCCAGTCAATTTCATTACTGTATCCATCAAGTCACGGTTCATATCGATTGCGGACCAAGTCAAATTTACAACCAATATACATTACAATATATACACTTACGAGGAAAAGTGTAGGTGTGGCTGTAAAGACTGTACAGTAATGTAGAAATGTGTGTGCACCCATTATGGGTCTCCCATTTAAAGGTGTTTGTGGGGCAAGTGAAGATCATGAGTTTTTCAATACCTCACAGTACTATGGGGGGCACCGCTCGGCAGAGGAATCTCTTTAAATGGGGTGTGTAAGGACAGAGAGTATCCCCTAACCCAAGACGCTGCCTCCCTATATCCCACAACACTTGTGTTGAGCTGTGGGATCTATCCCCACAAAGCCTTAATTTTACTACCTAAACTATACCCTTTCTTCAACATGCGCGTCCAATCGATTCTTAAACATGTTTATAGACGTGCTACTAATTACTTCTACCGGCAAACTATTCCAGCTATTTACTATTCTATGCGTAAAAAAGTTTTTCGCAACTGCTGTCTCGAACCTTCTACTTGTCAACTTACACCCGTTATTTCTAGTCCTATTATATTGAGATATTTCGAAAAAGCTATCTCTATCTACGTTATCAAACCCATTCATAATTTAGAAAACCTGGATTAGATCACCCCTTACCTCCTAGTCTCGAGTGTAGTCAATTTTAACTCTTTAAGCCTATCCTCGTACGACTTTGACCTAAGAGACGGAATCATCTTAGTTGCTCGTCTTTGAACTCTTTCGATTTTGTCTATATCTTTGCGCATATGCGGATTCCAAAATTGGACCGCGTACTCCAAATTGGGTCTAACTAATGATTTATAAAGAGGAACTATAATATCGCGCGATTTGTACTCAAAATTTCGAGCTATAAAACCTAACACTTTGTTCACCTTATTGACCGCCGCTGTACTTTGTTTCGCTACTTTTAAATCACCAGTGACTATAACTCCTAAATCTTTTTCCTGCTCTACGCTTGTTAAATCTTTCCCTGACATACTATACGCAAAATTACCGTTACGCGAACCTATATGCATAGTTTTGCACTTATCCACGTTAAATCTCATTTGCCATGTGACTGACCAATCAACGATTTTATTCAGATCTTCCTGAATTTTACCTCTATCTTCGTCATTAATCGCCCTACCACCCAGCTTCGTGTCATCCGCAAACTTTGAAACTGTACTGACTAGGCCGACATCTAAATCGTTAATATATATAAGAAAAGCAAGGGGCCCAATACAGAACCCTGAGGAACGCCACTCGCTACATTAGCCCAACACGACTCCGCTCCATCAACGACCACCCTCTGTTTCCTGCCTCGCAACCATTCTTCTAGCCAATTTATTACTACACCCCTGATTCCATGAGCCTTAGTTTTTTCAATCAGTCTTTTGTGCGGCACGGTGTCAAACGCTTTTGAAATCTAAATACACTACATCAACCGCCCGATGTCTATCGTAAACGTTAACCACGCTTTGGAAAAATTCTAAAAGATTAGTTAAGCAAGATTTGTTTCGCCTAAAACCGTGCTGCGTATTTCTGACCAGATTATGCACTTCTAAGTGTTCGACTATACGATCCCTAATTATTGATTCCAGTAGCTTACCTACAACAGACGTTAAACTGATTGGCTATAATTTCCCGCCGCACCTTTATCGCCTTTCTTAAAGATAGGTGTTACGTTCGCTATATATATAGAGTGTGTGTATTATATATATATATATATAGAGTGTGTGTATATATATATATATATATAGAGTGTGTATATATATATATATTATATATATATATAGAGTGTGGGTGTATATATATATATAATATATATTATATATATTATATATATATATATTATATATAGAGTGTGTGTATATATATATATATATATATAGAGTGTGTGTATATATATATATATAGAGTGTGTATATATATATATATATATTATATATATATATTAGAGTGTGGGTGTATATATATATATATATATATATATATATATATATATAGAGTGTGTATATAATATGTGTATATATAGAGTGTGTATATATATGTGTATATATAGAGTGTGTATATATATATGTGTATATATATATGTGTATATATAGAGTGTGTATATATATGTGTATATGTAGAGTGTGTATATATATGTGTATATGTAGAGTGTGTATATAGTGTATATATAGAGTGTGTATATATATGTGTATATGTAGATGAGTATATATATGTGTATATATAGAGTGTTTGTATATGTGTATATATAGAGTGTGTATATATGTGTATATATAGAGTGTGTATATACAGTGTATATATATGTGTATATATAGAGTGTGTATATATGTGTATATATATATAGAGTGTATATATATGTGTATATATAGAGTGTACATATATGTGTATATATAGAGTATATATATCTGTATATATAGATGTATATACATGTGTATATATAGAGTGTATATATATGTGTATATATAGAGTGTATATATATGTGTTATATATATATATATATAGTTATATATATATGTATATATATATATGTATATATATATGTATATATAGTGTATATATAAATATATATATATATATATATATATTATATATATATAGTGTATATATATATATATATATATAGAGTGTATATATATATATATGTATATATATAGTGTATATATATGAATATGAATATGAATGAACATGAATACGAATACGGCCAACAGGAAACTGGTGACCAGCTCTCGCTGATCTAGAAACAGCTTTGGCCTTAGCCTATACATATATATATATATAAAATATATATATATATATATATATAAAATATATATATATATATGTAAAAAATGAACAATGACTAATCCATATTCATTTTTACATAATAAACCAAAATCGCCTAAGCAAGTTTTGGATAAAAATTGTATTTGTAGCTTCCTATTTTTGTTTGTGTCATAACCTTACGATCTCCATTTCTATGGTTTAGTCGTATCCATTTTCCATTTTTCATTTTTGTTATAGAAGTTATTATGTGCCCATGTACTTTGTAATTGTCTATTAATATGAAACACTGTAACAAAACAAAGTTATAGTAACTGTTTAATTATAATTAACTGTAATACTTTTAATTTAATATAATGTAATGTACTTTAATGAAACTGTACTTAATGATGTAATGTACTAAATAACGTAGTCAATGTACTTTAATGAAATTGTAGTTAATGATAATAAATGAATTGATAATTATAATTATAGTTACTGTAGACCAAAATTACAATGTACTCAATGTCCGACCCGACATTATGTCGCCATAAGGAATGTCGAATCGGCAATACTGTTGTTATGTATTTTTATTATTATTTTTCCGTTGTGATAAATTTTGATGTGCTTTCTACTTTGCCAAATAATTGATGACCTGTTGTTTTTTAAAATCTCATAATCATTTTTTTAGATTTAGCTGAATAATGAATCCTGAGTAACTTTTGCCATGTCATGTTTTGTATACATTCTTTCTTCATTATAAATGTTGAAGTCATGTCTTGCCTAAGCATTTAATTGTAAATCTTAAACCTTTAATTTTTACTCATATGCATATTTTAGTGTAAAGATGCATAGTTCAATTTCCACTTTTAGTTAACTTGGCAGATCATGATAACATCAGATTTGAAAATACGCAGTTTAAGATAAAAATATGGCTTCATCTTCAAATATCTTGTTTATTCGTTTAAACCTTACACAGCTACAGGTAAAAGATTTACTTTATTTTCAAATATTGTGCAAAAATAATACAGCCTCTTCAACATTTAATAATGATGATGTTAGTAGAATTGGGGTATATAAAGCCCACCAATTTCTTCCATGTTTGTTCTGATACCAACTACGAGGCTGAGCATTACCTGTAACAGTTTAGGAGTAAAACACAGTAAGAAAAAGTCTTTATCTTCTCCTTCGAGCCGTGCTCGCTTCTGACTTAGTCAGAAAAGTCGATAATTATAAAAAGAGAAGAATTAATAAGCAGAAAGAAAAGAATTAACAGAGTGTCGACCCCCTAAGGCGACCGAAAAGAATTATAGAAAAGTATAAAGAAGAAGCATCCGTTGCAGCCTCCCTAACTAGAACCCCCTTCGAATCCGAACCGACAAAGGGCCATAAAGGGGGGGGTTAACAGCTGGCGACCCTGCCATGATAAGAAGAAGAAGAAGAAGATAAGAAGATTCTAAAATTGTGGCGACCCTTTGCCAGGATAAGAAAAAGATTTTTAGAAGAAGATTTTAACAAAAAGATTTTAACAAGAAGATTTTAACAAGAAGATTTTAAGAAGAGGCCACTCTTTGGCCAAGATAGAAATTACCCTGCATCAGGATAAACACATAGAAGAAGAGGATCTTAACAACTGGCGACCCTTTAACCAGGATCTCCACGACTCCAGGATTCTTCCAGTCCTCCAGACCCTTTAACCAGGATCTCCACGACTCCAGGATTCTTCCAGTCCTCCAGACCCTTTAACCAGGATCTTCACGACTCCAGGATTCTTCCAGTCCTCCAGACCCTTTAACCAGGATCTTCACGACTCCAGGATTCTTCCAGTCCTCCAGACCCTTTAACCAGGATCTCCACGACTCCAGGATTCTTCCAGTCCTCCAGACCCTTTAACCAGGATCTTCACGACTCCAGGATTCTTCCAGTCTTCCAGACCCTGGAACCAGAACCAACACCCAGTTGACCGGCGTGTCACGACTTCGAGTTCGTCACATCCACCCGTGAACCGGTGCGTTACGACTCCAAGTTCTTCACGCCTACTTTTCATCTAGGAACAAGTGGCCAGCCAGACACGTCTTCAGGACACACCTCAAAAGGATTTCGCCATAGGAATCTTGTTAAGTACAAAACTCTTTTTTAAAAAACATTTGAAAATCATTATTATTAACAATTAATATTTAGTATTGAGCCAGAATTAACAAAAACACAGTGAACACTACAGACACCAGTGATACACTCTTTTTATTGAAAACAGTATTGTCACAGTTATTTTCAGTTATTTTTACTATTCTAGTTCGTATAGTATAATTTTATTTTATGTACCTTCGCGTACATTAGAGTGAAATGTTTTTTACATTTTTATTTTAGTCAATTGTAAGAGAAGTCAATTGTAAGAGAAGTCAATTGTAAGAGAAGTCAATTGTAAGAGAAGTCAATTGTAAGAGAAGTCAATTGTCACAATTATATTCAGTATAGTATAATTTTTATTTTATGTATCAAACGTAATAGTATCGTACCTTCGTGTACATTCGAGTGAAATGTTGTTTACATTTTATATTTTTGTTTGCAAATTTTTTCAAATTATTGAATTGAATTGACTTGCAAATTAAGAAAGAGAGTGTTATAGAGAGTTTATAGAGTTAGAGAGTTACTTGAAGCATTTCAAGTTAGTTTCAGAATACTTGATAAGAGTTCAAGTTAGTTTCAGAATACTTGATAAGAGTTCAAGTTAGTTTCAGAATACTTGATAAGAGTTCAAGTTAGTTTCAGAATACTTGATAAGAGTTCAAGTTAGTTTCAGAATACTTGATAAGAGTTCAAGTTAGTTTCAGAGTACTTGATAAGAGTTCAAGTCAAAGGTTGCATCTAAGAGGGACAACCGCCCCAGATATTACAGAAGTTAGTTTTGAAAAAAAAAGTTAGTTTTGAAAAAAAAAGTTAGTTTTGAAAAAAAAAGTTAGTTTTGAAAAAAGTTAGTTTTGAAAAAAAAGTTAGTTTTGAAAAAAAAAGTTAGTTTGAAAAAAAAAGTTAGTTTTGAAAAAAGTTTTTGAAAAAAAAAGTTAGTTTTGAAAAAAAAAGTTTTGAAAAAAAAAGTTAGTTTTGAAAAAAAGTTAGTTTTGAAAAAAAAAGTTTTTGAAAAAAAGTTAGTTTTTGAAGTCCCAAGCTAGTTTTCAATGCAGTCAATTGAATTCAACTTTTCCTTTGTAATTTAAGAGAATTTAATTTAAGAAAAAAAAGTAAGTTAAGAATTTAATTCAACCTTTTTTTGTGTTGTAAAAGAGAATTAAATTCACCCTGAATTGACCGATTTGCGTCCTTAGTTAACCTTTTTTGTTTGTAAGACGGAAATTCACCGATTTCTTTCCCGTTTCATGCATTGTTACGTATATAAATATATAGTTATGTAATTCATTATTTGTAATGTTATAGAAGAAATATCCGTTGCTTGCCTCCTAACCAGAACCCCCGTCGATTCCGAACCGACTCAGGGCCATAGACGGAGCCAAGTGCTCACGAAAGATGTAATTGTCAATTTCAGACTTATACCCCCCGCTTAGTCACTCAATTCCCCCGAATGTAGTACTCCAAACTTTGTTTTTTTATTTTATTTTTATTTTGTTCAATTAATCGTGAGTAACTGTCCTTAAATTGTTATTGTACCATTTGTAAGGTATCAAACGAAAATTATAGTCAAATTGACATACTCCTACAGTATATGGTTATGAATTTTAGTAGTCGAATTTAATTGTGTGTCGAAATTCAAATTTAAAACCGTGAGAGTTACTGTCATTACTCGTAAGGTCTTCTAAGTACGTCTTTTTTTTATTACCTTAATTCGTGTAACTGATTTAATTAAATACTTAAATACTACCTTGAACTTAAAGGATTTTATAATAATAATAATAATAATAATAATAATAATAACAACAATAATTGACTTAAACTTAAAGATTTTATAACCCTAAACCCATCTTAAATATTATACATTATTTTTAAACTTTGTTAATTCAAAAACCTCCCAAATCCCTACACCTACACACGCAACTATGCGCACTATATATATATTATATATACAATATATATATATATATACAAACCTTATGCTAAAATCATTGGATGTCACAATAAACTATTTCATAGCGTGTAATGCTAACTATGCAATTTATATAGTCCTACGCATTTTTGCTTACTATATATAAATTTTTGCTCAGGCGTTTATACAGTTAATTTAACAATCCTCTCAGCTAATCTGTCTCGAAATTATAAAATACACACTTTGTACCCAATAAACATAATACACATTTGACCACAGGTCTATACATCATCCATTACAAAATTCGATTTTTACCTACAATAGTCAATAAAATTAGTTATCAATTGTACTATCATGGAAGCCTCGAAAAATCCATGAACTTTAAAATTTATATGTTTCCCTTTTACTCTATTCATTATGTACATAATTTTTCCCACAGAGAAATAAAAATTTTGGTAAAAAGTTTTAACCATATCATTGTTTGTCTAACTTAAATGTTTTTCAAAATTAACGTATTAATCCTTTATTCTGTTTGTATAAAAGTAAAGTTTTAATCTTTGAATTTTTATATTTATCATAGCCCTCTAAGCGAGTGTCATGTTAAAAATTTGATTTCTCTGCATTGTACTCAACTACCCGAACTCGTTCTGTATAAAATTTGTATTGTAAAGAATGTCGTCATCTAACTTGAATTACTCACGATGTTATTTTCTCAATTGTATTATATTGTATTAATTGTATTATATTATTGTATTAATACCATTTTGGAGGGGGAAATACTGTAAAAAGTGAACAATGAACAATTCCTACACCATCATATATGGATTCATTGTCTTTATGCAGTACTTATGTTCTTATAGTTTTATGTTGAATGTTCATTTTTACATAAGAAACCAAAATCGCCTAAGCGAGTTTTTGGATAGAATTTCGATTTATACTTCTTTATTCATTACTGTATTTCCCTAATTCATCTTTTCTAATAATGACTTATACACTATGACGTCATAAAATAACTTTATTCTCTTTACGTTTCCCATACTTTGTACACTGAATCACGTTCTTAGTATTTGGACATCTTCCGTATTCAATGTATGGTAAATTCTTTAGTAATAATGTTGTGGTGTTATGTAGTATAAACATTATTATTCAACCATATTCATCCATACGTCACGTTTTCCCGTCATTAATTCCCCTTGATCATTATCCTATATAATTTTATTAAATATTCATTTTTTCTCATTCGTTCGAAAACGCTCAAATACGTTCTCGTATTGTTTTTTTAATTATTTTTTTCAAGTGCGTTCACCCATCAAGATATTCAAAAATGCTGAGATTAAAATGATCGAATTCCGCTGACTGACAGAATCGAGCGCTTCGCAGATAAAATCTCTCCGTTCGCTCTGATTCCAAAATTTATAACATATTATAATATAATGTAACACGTTATGTTTTATATAAATCTATATCATGTGTGCCATGTACTTTGTATTATATTTCTAACATCTAAATTGTCTATTAATATGAAACACTGTAAAAAACAAAAACAAAGTTATAGTAACTGTTTAATTGTAATTAACTGTAATACTTTAATTTAATATAACGTAATGTACTTTAATGAAACTGTAATTAATAATAACTTGTAATGTACTTCAATGAAACTGTAATTAAATGTAATGATTTAATTTATAATGTAAGAATGTACTTTAATAGAACTGTAATGAACAATCATAAGCGAATGTGAAGTAATCCATAATTGTAATCGTAATTGTAATGAACCAAAATTAATACGTACTCAGTCGTGTACTTAATTTGTACTTATGTGTACTACTATATTACAAAATGATATCGCCTTCATAAATGTAGACTCGGCGAAAAATACAAATTAGTTTTTATTTTTATTTTTTTTAGTTGAAATCTTTCAAAACATCTGATCATGTGTTTAAAAAGGGGGGAAATTTAACCTTCAACTGTCCTCCCCCAAAATATTTAAGTTTATATTATACATGTACTTGTAAAATTAGAGCACTTCTGCATTAGACTTCATATTAGCACTTCATTACGACTCCTTGTTAGCAGCCTTGCTGCGAGAAGGGGGCAGAGGCCCCTTGCCTCCTTAACTTTTTAAATTCCGGCCTGAGCCATGGTCGAAAGAGCTCGAACCTCTACCCCTGTAAATTCAGAGAACTAACTGTAAATTTGTAAGAAGTAAATTTCAGTAAAAGAAGTTTTTAGCTTTTTCCTTCGAGCCTTGTTCTCTTCAGGAACTCAGTCAGTTAAGTCGACAAGTTATAAAAGAAAAGTCGACAATTTTAGTATCAGAGAAAGTATCAGAGTATTATAGAAAGAGAAGAATTAACAGAGTGGCGACCCTTTGCCCAAATTAAGAGACAACCCAAGCACCATAGAAGATATCGGCATAACACTCTGGCGAGTCTGTAGCCAAGAGTTTGACAAGAGGCGACCGGAAAGAATTAGAATGTTATAGAAGAAATATCCGTTGCTTGCCTCCTAACCAGAACCCCCGTCGATTCCGAACCGACTCAGGGCCATAGACGGAGGGGTTAACAAACTGGCGACCCTTAACCAGGATTAGAAGAATATTTTAAGAAGAAATTTTAAAAACAAGAAGATTTTAAAAACAAGAAGATTTTAAAACAAGAAGATTTTAAAAACAAGAAGATTTTAAAAACAAGAAGATTTTAAAAACAAGAAGATTTTAAGAAGAGGCCACTCTTTGGCCAAGATAGAAATTACCCTGCATCAGGATAAAACCAGTTGACCGGCGTGTCACGACTTCTAGTTCGTAACATCCACCCTTGAACCGGTGTGTCACGACTCCAATTTCTCCACGCCTAGTTTTCATCCAAGAAAGTAGCCAGCAAGACGTCTTCAGGACACGTCTCAATGATTTCCCCATAGAAAATTTTGTTTAAGTACAGTTTGTTTTTTAAGTAATTTATAAACATTTGAAAAGTCACTATATTAACAGTTAATAATGAGTATCAAGTCAGAATTCACAAGAAACACAGTGAACATTCCATACACCAGTGATACATTTGTTTTTATTGAAACAGTATTTTAACAGAGAGTTAATTGTAACAGAGTTAATTGTAACAGAGTTAATTGTAACAGAGAGTTAATTGTAACAGAGAGTTAATTGTAAAAGAGAGTTAATTGTAACAGACAGTTAATTGTAACAGAGAGTTAATTGTAACAGAGAGTTAATTTCAAAGAGAGTTAATTTCAAAGAGAGTTAATTTCAAAGAGAGTTAATTTCAAAGAGAGTTAATTTCAAAGAGAGTTAATTTCAAGAGAGTTTTTTTCAAGAGAGTTAATTTCAGAGTTATTTTCACTGTTATATTCAGTATAGAAATAATTTTATTTTATGTACCAAACATAATAATACCAGAGTGAATGTTGTTTTACATTTATATTTTTGTTTGCAAATTTTTTCAAATTATTGAATTGAATTGACTTGCAAATTAAGAGAGAGGAGTTTATAGAGAGTTATAGAGTTATAGAGTTACTTGAAGCAGTTTCAAGTTCCATTTTCAGTTTCAGAGACAGTTTTCAGTTGGTTGTAACCAAAAGGGACAACCAAACCCCAGAGATTTATAAAGATACTTGAAGTATTTTGAAGTCATTTTTTTGAAGTCATTTTTTGAAGTCATTTTTTTGAAGTCAGTTTTTCAAGTCAGAAGGTTGCACCAAGAGGGTCAACCAAAACAGAGGTTAATCGTCTCCACTTGATAAAGATCAAGTGCAGTCATTTTCCATTTTCAGTTAATCTTCACTTGATAGCAGTTCAAGTGCAAGACAGTTTAAGTTTCAAGATACTTGACAAGCGTTCAAGTTAGACAGATTAAGTTTCAAGATACTTGACAAGCGTTCAAGTTAGACAGTTTAAGTTTCTGAATACTTGACAAGCGTTCAAGTTAGACAGTTGAAGTTTCAGAATACTTGACAAGCGTTCAAGTAGACAGTTTAAGTTTCAGAATACTTGACAAGCGTTCAAGTTAGACAGTTTAAGTTTCATAATACTGACAAGCGTTCAAGTTTAGGACAGTTTAAGTTTCAGAATACTTGACAAGCGTTCAAGTTAGGTTCAGAATACTTGATAGAGTTCAAGTCAGTTTTATTTGAAGTCAGAGAGTTTTATTTGAAGTCAGAGAGTTTTATTTGAAGTCAGAGAGTTTTGTTTTAAGTCAGTCTCTGTTAGTTTCAAATACCCATTCATTTCAATGCAGTCAATTGAATTCAACTTTTTCTTTGTAAGTTAAGAGAATTTAATTTAAGAAAAATGTAATTTAAGAATTTAATTCAACCTTTTTTGTGTTGTAAAAGAGAATTAAATTCAACCTGAATTGACCGGGTTGCGGCTTTGGTTTAACCTTTTCTTTGTTTGTAAGACGGAAATTCACCGATTTGTCTTTCCCTTTTCATGCATTGTTACGTATATAAATATATAGTTATGTAATTCATTATTTGTAACCAAAATAGTTTTTACAATTGTTTATAACGATTTGGTAATTATTGTAATGTATAGAGGAACATGCCGTCCCTCCGTTCTTGAACTCTTTTAATTTTTTGTTCTAAGTAGTGTGACAAGCAATCTTTTTAAAAAAAAGAGCCAAGTGCTCACGAAAGATGTAATTGTCAATTTCAGACTTATACCCCCCGCTTAGTCACTCAATTCCCCCGAATGTAGTACTCCAAACTTTGTTTTTTATTTTATTTTTATTTTGTTCAATTAATCGTGAGTAACTGTCCTTAAATTGTTATTGTACCATTTGTAAGGTATCAAACGAAAATTATAGTCAAATTGACATACTCCTACAGTATATGGTTATGAATTTTAGTAGTCGAATTTAATTGTGTGTCGAAATTCAAATTTAAAACCGTGAGAGTTACTGTCATTACTCGTAAGGTCTTCTAAGTACGTCTTTTTTTATTACCTTAATTCGTGTAACTGATTTAATTAAATACTTAAATACTACCTTGAACTTAAAGGATTTTATAATAATAATAATAATAATAATAATAATAATAACAACAATAATTGACTTAAACTTAAAAGATTTATAACCCTAAACCATCTTAAATTATTATACATTATTTTTAAACTTTGTTAATTCAAAAACCTCCCAAATCCCTACACCTACACACGCAACTATGCGCACTATATATATATATATATACATATATATATATATATTACAAACCTTATGCAAAATCATTGGATGTCACAATAAACTATTTCATAGCGTGTAAATGCTAACTATGCAATTTATATAGTCCTACGCATTTTTGCTTACTATATATAAATTTTTGCTCAGGCGTTTATACAGAATTTAACAATCCTCTCAGCTAATCTGTCTCGAAATTATAAAATACACACTTTGTACCCAATAAACATAATACACATTTGACCACAGTCTATACATCATCCATTACATAATTCGATTTTTACCTACAATAGTCAATAAAATTAGTTATCAATTGTACTATCATGGAAGCCTCGAAAAATCCATGAACTTTAAAATTTATATTTTCCCTTTTACTCTATTCATTATGTACATAATTTTTCCCACAGAGAAATAAAAATTTTGGTAAAAAGTTTTAACCATATCATTGTTTGTCTACTTAAATGTTTTTCAAAATTAACGTATTAATCCTTATTCTGTTTGTATAAAAGTAAAGTTTTAATCTTTGAATTTTTATATTTTATCATAGCCCTCTAAGCGAGTGTCATGTTAAAAATTTGATTTCTCTTCATTGTACTCAACTACCCGAACTCGTTCTGTATAAAATTTGTATTGTAAAGAATGTCGTCATCTAACTTGAATTACTCACGATGTTATTTCTCAATTGTATTATATTGTATTAATTGTATTATATTATTGTATTAATACCATTTTGGAGGGGGGAAATACTGTAAAAAGTGAACAATGAACCAATTCCTACACCATCATTATATGGATTCATTGTCTTTATGCAGTACTTATGTTCTTATAGTTTTTATGTGAATGTTCATTTTTACATAAAGAAAACCAAAATCGCCTAAGCGAGTTTTTGGATAGAATTTCGATTTATACTTTTATCATTACTGTATTTCCCTAATTCATCTTTTCAATAATGACTTATACACTATGACGTCATAAAATAACTTTATTCTCTTTACGTTTCCCATACTTTGTACACTGAATCACGTTCTTAGTATTTGGACATCTTCCGTATTCAATGTATGGTAAATTCTTTAGTAATAATGTTGTGGTGTATGGTTAATAAACATATTATTCAACCATATTCATCATACGTCACGTTTTCCCGTCATTAATTCCCCTTGATCATTATCCTAATATAAATTTTAAAAATTCATTTTTTTCTCATTCGTTCGAAAAATCAACATACTCTCGTATTGTTTTTTTAATTATTTTTTTCAAGTGCGCACCATCAAGATATTCAAAAATGCTGAGATTAAAATGATCGAATTCCGCTGACTGACAGAATCGAGCGCTTCGCAGATAAATCTCTCCGTTCGCTCTGATCCAAAATTTTATACTTATATAATATAATGTAACACGTTATGTTTTATATAAATCTATATCATGGTTGCCAATGTACTTTGTATTATATTTCTAACATCTAATTGTCTATTAATATGAAACACTGTAAAAAAACAAAACAAAGTTATAGTAACTGTTAATTGTAAAACTAATACTTTAATTTATATAACGTAATGTACTTTAATGAAACTGTAATTAAATAAATAACTGTATATGTACTTCAATGAAACTGTAATTAAATGTAATGATTTAATTTATAATGTAAGAATGTACTTTAATAGAACTAATGAACAATCATAAGCGAATGTAAGTAATCCATGTAATCGTAATGAAAACCAATTAATACGTACTCAGTCGTGTACTTAATTTGTACTTATGTGTACTATTACAAAATGATATCGCCTTCATAAATGTAGACTCGGCGAAAAATACAAATTAGTTTTTATTTTTATTTTTTTTAGTTGAAATCTTTCAAAACATCTGATCATGTGTTTAAAAAGGGGGGAAATTTAACCTTCAACTGTCCTCCCCCAAAATATTTAAGTTTATATATACATGTACTTGTAAAATTAGAGCACTTCTGCATTAGACTTCATATTAGCACTTCATTACGACTCCTTGTTAGCAGCCTTGCTGCGAGGAGGGGGTAGAGGCCCCTTGCCTCCTTAATTTTTTAGATTCCGGCCTGAGCCATGGTCGAAAGAGGTCGAACCTCTACCCCTGTAAATTCAGAGAACTAACTGTAAATTTGTAAGAAGTAAATTTCAGTAAAAGAAGTTTTTATCTTTTTCCTTCGAGCCTTGTTCTCTTCAGGAACTCAGTCAGTTAAGTCGACAAGTTATAAAAGAAAAGTCGACAATTTTAGTATCAGAGAAAGTATCAGAGTATTATAGAAAGAGAAGAATTAACAGAGTGGCGACCCTTTGCCCAAATTAAGAGACAACCCAAGCACCATAGAAGATATCGGCATAACACTCTGGCGAGTCTGTAGCCAAGAGTTTGACAAGAGGCGACCGGAAAGAATTAGAATGTTATAGAAGAAATATCCGTTGCTTGCCTCCTAACCAGAACCCCCGTCGATTCCGAACCGACTCAGGGCCATAGACGGAGGGGTTAACAAACTGGCGACCCTTAACCAGGATTAGAAGAATATTTTAAGAAGAAGATTTTAAAAACAAGAAGATTTTAAAAACAAGAAGATTTTAAAAACAAGAAGATTTTAAAAACAAGAAGATTTTAAAAACAAGAAGATTTTAAGAAGAGGCCACTCTTTGGCCAAGATAGAAATTACCCTGCATCAGGATAAAACCAGTTGACCGGCGTGTCACGACTTCTAGTTCGTAACATCCACCCTTGAACCGGTGTGTCACGACTCCAAGTTCTCCACGCCTAGATTTCATCCAAGAAGAAGTAGCCAGCAAGACGTCTTCAGGACACGTCTCAAGGATTTCCCTATAGAAAATTTTGTTAAGTACAGTTTGTTTTGTAAATAATTTATAAACATTTGAAAAGTCACTATTATTAACAGTTAATAATGAGTATCAAGTCAGAATTCACAAGAAACACAGTGAACATTCCATACACCAGTGATACATTTGTTTTTATTGAAACAGTAATTTTAACAGAGAGTTAATTGTAACAGAGTTAATTGTAACAGAGTTAATTGTAACAGAGAGTTAATTGTAACAGAGAGTTAATTGTAAAAGGGCGTTAATTGTAACAGACAGTTAATTGTAACAGAGAGTTAATTTCAAAGAGAGTTAATTTCAAAGAGAGTTAATTTCAAAGAGAGTTAATTTCAAAGAGAGTTAATTTCAAAGAGAGTTAATTTCAAAGAGAGTTAATTTCAAGAGAGTTTTTTTCAAGAGAGTTAATTTCAGAGTTATTTTCACTGTTATATTCAGTATAGAATAATTTTATTTTATGTACCAAACATAATAATACCAGAGTGAAATGTTGTTTACATTTTATATTTTTGTTTGCAAATTTTTTCAAATTATTGAATTGAATTGACTTGCAAATTAAGAGAGAGAGAGTTTATAGAGAGTTTATAGAGTTATAGAGTTACTTGAAGCAGTTTCAAGTTCCATTTCAGTTTTCAGATAGTTTCAGTTGGTTGTAACCAAAAGGGACAACCAAACCCAGAGATTTATAAAGATACTTGAAGTAATTTTGAAGTCATTTTTTTGAAGTCATTTTTTGAAGTCATTTTTTGAAGTCAGTTTTTCAAGTCAGAAGGTTGCACCAAGAGGGTCAACCAAAACAGAGGTTAATCGTCTCCACTTGATAAAGATCAAGTGCATCATTTTCCATTTTCAGTTAATCTTCACTTGATAGCAGTTCAAGTGCAAGACAGTTTAAGTTTCAAGATACTTGACAAGCGTTCAAGTTAGACAGATTAAGTTTCAAGATACTTGACAAGCGTTCAAGTTAGACAGTTTAAGTTTCGAATACTTGACAAGCGTTCAAGTTAGACAGTTGAAGTTTCAGAATACTTGACAAGCGTTCAAGTTAGACAGTTTAAGTTTCAGAATACTTGACAAGCGTTCAAGTTAGACAGTTTAAGTTTCAGAATACTTGACAAGCGTTAAAGTTAGACAGTTTAAGTTTCAGAATACTTGACAAGCGTTCAAGTTAGGTTCAGAATACTTGATAGAGTTCAAGTCAGTTTTATTTGAAGTCAGAGAGTTTTCTTTGAAGTCAGAGAGTTTATTTGAAGTCAGAGAGTTTTGTTTTAAGTCAGTCTCTGTTAGTTTCAAATACCCATTCATTTCAATGCAGTCAATTGAATTCAACTTTTTCTTTGTAAGTTAAGAGAATTTAATTTAAGAAAAATGTAATTTAAGAATTTAATTCAACCTTTTTTTTGTGTTGTAAAAGAGAATTAAATTCAACCTGAATTGACCGGGTTGCGGCTTTGGTTTAACCTTTTCTTTGTTTGTAAGACGGAAATTCACCGATTTGTCTTTCCCTTTTCATGCATTGTTACGTATATAAATATATAGTTATGTAATTCATTATTTGTAACCAAAATAGTTTTTACAATTGTTTATAACGATTTGGTAATTATTGTAATGTATATGAGGAACATGCCGTCCCTCCGTTTGTTGAACTCTTTTAATTTTTTGTTCTAAGTAGTGTGACAAGCAATCTTTTTAAAAAAAGAGCCAAGTGCTCACGAAAGATGTAATTGTCAATTTCAGACTTATACCCCCCGCTTAGTCACTCAATTCCCCCGAATGTAGTACTCCAAACTTTGTTTTTTTATTTTTTTTATTTTGTTCAATTAATCGTGAGTAACTGTCCTTAAATTGTTATTGTACCATTTGTAAGGTATCAAACGAAAATTATAGTCAAATTGACATACTCCTACAGTATATGGTTATGAATTTTAGTAGTCGAATTTAATTGTGTGTCGAAATTCAATTTTAAAACCGTGAGAGTTACTGTCATTACTCGTAAGGTCTTCTAAGTACGTCTTTTTTTTATTACCTTAATTCGTGTAACTGATTTAATTAAATACTTAAATACTACCTTGAACTTAAAGGATTTTAATAATAATAATAATAATAATAATAATAATAATAATAACAACAATAATTGACTTAAACTTAAAAGATTTTATAACCCTAAACCCATCTTAAATTATTATACATTATTTTTAAACTTTGTTAATTCAAAAACCTCACAAATCCCTACACCTACACACGCAACTATGCGCACTATATATATATATATATATATATACATATATATATATATATACAAACCTTATGCTAAAATCATTGGATGTCACAATAAACTATTTCATAGCGTGTAAATGCTAACTATACTATTTATATAGTCCTACGCATTTTTGCTTAATGTATATAAATTTTTGCTCAGGCGTTTATACAGTTAATTTAACAATCCTCTCAGCTAATCTGTGTCTCGAAATTATAAAATACACACTTTGTACCCAATAAACATAATACACATTTGACCACAGGTCTATACATCATCCATTACATAATTCGATTTTTTACCTACAATAGTCAATAAAATTAGTTATCAATTGTACTATCATGGAAGCCTCGAAAAATCCATGAACTTTAAAATTTATATGTTTCCCTTTTACTCTATTCATTATGTACATAATTTTTCCCACAGAAAAATAAAAATTTTGGTAAAAAATTTTAACCATATCATTGTTTGTCTAACTTAAATGTTTTTCAAAATTAACGTATTAATCCTTTATTCTGTTTGTATAAAAGTAAAGTTTTAATCTTTGAATTTTTATATTTTATCATAGCCCTCTAAGCGAGTGTCATGTTAAAAATTTGATTTCTCTGCATTGTACTCAACTACCCGAACTCGTTCTGTATAAAATTTGTATTGTAAAGAATGTCGTCATCTAACTTGAATTACTCACGATGTTATTTTCTCAATTGTATTATATTGTATTAATTGTATTATATTATTGTATTAATACCATTTTGGAGGGGGAAATACTGTAAAAAGTGAACAATGAACAATTCCTACACCATCATTATATGGATTCATTGTCTTTATGCAGTACTTATGTTCTTATAGTTTATGTTGAATGTTCATTTTTACATAAGAAACCAAAATCGCCTAAGCGAGTTTTTGGATAGAATTTCGATTTATACTTCTTTATTCATTACTGTATTTCCCTAATTCATCTTTTCTAATAATGACTTATACACTATGACGTCATAAAATAACTTTATTCTCTTTACGTTTCCCATACTTTGTACACTGAATCACGTTCTTAGTATTTGGACATCTTCCGTATTCAATGTATGGTAAATTCTTTAGTAATAATGTTGTGGTGTTATGTAGTATAAACATTATTATTCAACCATATTCATCCATACGTCACGTTTTCCCGTCATTAATTCCCCTTGATCATTATCCTATATAAATTTTATTAAATATTCATTTTTTTCTCATTCGTTCGAAAACGCTCAAATACGTTCTCGTATTGTTTTTTTAATTATTTTTTTCAAGTGCGTTCACCCATCAAGATATTCAAAAATGCTGAGATTAAAATGATCGAATTCCGCTGACTGACAGAATCGAGCGCTTCGCAGATAAAATCTCTCCGTTCGCTCTGATTCCAAAATTTATAACATATTATAATATAATGTAACACGTTATGTTTTATATAAATCTATATCATGTGTGCCATGTACTTTGTATTATATTTCTAACATCTAAATTGTCTATTAATATGAAACACTGTAAAAAACAAAACAAAGTTATAGTAACTGTTTAATTGTAATTAACTGTAATACTTTAATTTAATATAACGTAATGTACTTTAATGAAACTGTAATTAATAATAACTTGTAATGTACTTCAATGAAACTGTAATTAAATGTAATGATTTAATTTATAATGTAAGAATGTACTTTAATAGAACTGTAATGAACAATCATAAGCGAATGTGAAGTAATCCATAATTGTAATCGTAATTGTAATGAACCAAAATTAATACGTACTCAGTCGTGTACTTAATTTGTACTTATGTGTACTACTATATTACAAAATGATATCGCCTTCATAAATGTAGACTCGGCGAAAAATACAAATTAGTTTTTATTTTTATTTTTTTTAGTTGAAATCTTTCAAAACATCTGATCATGTGTTTAAAAAGGGGGGAAATTTAACCTTCAACTGTCCTCCCCCAAAATATTTAAGTTTATATTATACATGTACTTGTAAAATTAGAGCACTTCTGCATTAGACTTCATATTAGCACTTCATTACGACTCCTTGTTAGCAGCCTTGCTGCGAGGAGGGGGCAGAGGCCCCTTGCCTCCTTAACTTTTTAGATTCCGGCCTGAGCCATGGTCGAAAGAGCTCGAACCTCTACCCCTGTAAATTCAGAGAACTAACTGTAAATTTGTAAGAAGTAAATTTCAGTAAAAGAAGTTTTTAGCTTTTTCCTTCGAGCCTTGTTCTCTTCAGGAACTCAGTCAGTTAAGTCGACAAGTTATAAAAGAAAAGTCGACAATTTTAGTATCAGAGAAAGTATCAGAGTATTATAGAAAGAGAAGAATTAACAGAGTGGCGACCCTTTGCCCAAATTAAGAGACAACCCAAGCACCATAGAAGATATCGGCATAACACTCTGGCGAGTCTGTAGCCAAGAGTTTGACAAGAGGCGACCGGAAAGAATTAGAATGTTATAGAAGAAATATCCGTTGCTTGCCTCCTAACCAGAACCCCCGTCGATTCCGAACCGACTCAGGGCCATAGACGGAGGGGTTAACAAACTGGCGACCCTTAACCAGGATTAGAAGAATATTTTAAGAAGATTTTAAAAACAAGAAGATTTTAAAAACAAGAAGATTTTAAAAACAAGAAGATTTTAAAAACAAGAAGATTTTAAAAACAAGAAGATTTTAAAAACAAGAAGATTTTAAGAAGAGGCCACTCTTTGGCCAAGATAGAAATTACCCTGCATCAGGATAAAACCAGTTGACCGGCGTGTCACGACTTCTAGTTCGTAACATCCACCCTTGAACCGGTGTGTCACGACTCCAAGTTCTCCACGCCTAGTTTTCATCCAAGAAGAAGTAGCCAGCAAGACGTCTTCAGGACACGTCTCAAGGATTTCCCCATAGAAAATTTTGTTAAGTACAGTTTGTTTTTTAAGTAATTTATAAACATTTGAAAAGTCACTATTATTAACAGTTAATAATGAGTATCAAGTCAGAATTCACAAGAAACACAGTGAACATTCCATACACCAGTGATACATTTGTTTTTATTGAAACAGTAATTTTAACAGAGAGTTAATTGTAACAGAGTTAATTGTAACAGAGTTAATTGTAACAGAGAGTTAATTGTAACAGAGAGTTAATTGTAAAAGAGAGTTAATTGTAACAGACAGTTAATTGTAACAGAGAGTTAATTGTAACAGAGAGTTAATTTCAAAGAGAGTTAATTTCAAAGAGAGTTAATTTCAAAGAGAGTTAATTTCAAAGAGAGTTAATTTCAAAGAGAGTTAATTTCAAGAGAGTTTTTTTCAAGAGAGTTAATTTCAGAGTTATTTTCACTGTTATATTCAGTATAGAATAATTTTATTTTATGTACCAAACATAATAATACCAGAGTGAAATGTTGTTTACATTTTATATTTTTGTTTGCAAATTTTTTTCAAATTATTGAATTGAATTGACTTGCAAATTAAGAGAGAGAGAGTTTATAGAGAGTTTATAGAGTTATAGAGTTACTTGAAGCAGTTTCAAGTTCCATTTTCAGTTTTCAGACAGTTTCAGTTGGTTGTAACCAAAAGGGACAACCAAACCCAGAGATTTATAAAGATACTTGAAGTAATTTTGAAGTCATTTTTTGAAGTCATTTTTTGAAGTCATTTTTTGAAGTCAGTTTTTCAAGTCAGAAGGTTGCACCAAGAGGGTCAACCAAAACAGAGGTTAATCGTCTCCACTTGATAAAGATCAAGTGCAGTCATTTTCCATTTTCAGTTAATCTTCACTTGATAGCAGTTCAATTGCAAGACAGTTTAAGTTTCAAGATACTTGACAAGCGTTCAAGTTAGACAGATTAAGTTTCAGATACTTGACAAGCGTTCAATTAGACAGTTTAAGTTTCAGAATACTTGACAAGCGTTCAAGTTAGACAGTTTAAGTTTCAGAATACTTGACAAGCGTTCAAGTTAGACAGTTTAAGTTTCAGAATACTTGACAAGCGTTCAAGTTAGGTTCAGAATACTTGATAGAGTTCAAGTCAGTTTTATTGAAGTCAGAGAGTTTTATTTGAAGTCAGAGAGTTTTATTTGAAGTCAGAGAGTTTTGTTTTAAGTCAGTCTCTGTTAGTTTCAAATACCCATTCATTTCAATGCAGTCAATTGAATTCAACTTTTTCTTTGTAAGTTAAGAGAATTTAATTTAAGAAAAATGTAATTTAAGAATTTAATTCAACCTTTTTTTGTGTTGTAAAAGAGAATTAAATTCAACCTGAATTGACCGGGTTGCGGCTTTGGTTTAACCTTTTCTTTGTTTGTAAGACGGAAATTCACCGATTTGTCTTTCCCTTTCATGCATTGTTACGTATATAAATATATAGTTATGTAATTCATTATTTGTAACCAAAATAGTTTTTACAATTGTTTATAAACGATTTGGTAATTATTGTAATGTATATGAGGAACATGCCGTCCCTCCGTTTCTTGAACTCTTTAATTTTTGTTCTAAGTAGTGTGACAATCAATTTTTTAAAAAAAAGAGCCAAGTGCTCACGAAAGATGTAATTGTCAATTTCAGACTTATACCCCCCGCTTAGTCACTCAATTCCCCCGAATGTAGTACTCCAAACTTTGTTTTTTTATTTTATTTTATTTTGTTCAATTAATCGTGAGTAACTGTCCTTAAATTGTTATTGTACCATTTGTAAGGTATCAAACGAAAATTATAGTCAAATTGACATACTCCTACAGTATATGGTTATGAATTTTAGTAGTCGAATTTAATTGTGTGTCGAAATTCAAATTTAAAACCGTGAGAGTTACTGTCATTACTCGTAAGGTCTTCTAAGTACGTCTTTTTTTATTACCTTAATTCGTGTAACTGATTTAATTAAATACTTAAATACTACCTGAACTTAAAGGATTTTATAATAATAATAATAATAATAATAATAATAATAACAACAATAATTGACTTAAACTTAAAAGATTTTATAACCCTAAACCCATCTTAAATTATTATACATTATTTTTAAACTTTGTTAATTCAAAAACCTCCCAAATCCCTACACCTACACACGCAACTATGCGCACTATATATATATATACATATATATATATATATATACAAACCTTATGCTAAAATCATTGGATGTCACAATAAACTATTTCATAGCGTGTAAATGCTAACTATGCAATTTATATAGTCCTACGCATTTTTGCTTACTATATATAAATTTTTGCTCAGGCGTTTATACAGTTAATTTAACAATCCTCTCAGCTAATCTGTCTCGAAATTATAAAATACACACTTTGTACCCAATAAACATAATACACATTTGACCACAGGTCTATACATCATCCATTACATAATTCGATTTTTACCTACAATAGTCAATAAAATTAGTTATCAATTGTACTATCATGGAAGCCTCGAAAAATCCATGAACTTTAAAATTTATATGTTTCCCTTTTACTCTATTCATTATGTACATAATTTTTCCCACAGAGAAATAAAAATTTTGGTAAAAAGTTTTAACCATATCATTGTTTGTCTAACTTAAATGTTTTTCAAAATTAACGTATTAATCCTTTATTCTGTTTGTATAAAAGTAAAGTTTTAATCTTTGAATTTTTATATTTTATCATAGCCCTCTAAGCGAGTGTCATGTTAAAAATTTGATTTCTCTTCATTGTACTCAACTACCCGAACTCGTTCTGTATAAAATTTGTATTGTAAAGAATGTCGTCATCTAACTTGAATTACTCACGATGTTATTTTCTCAATTGTATTATATTGTATTAATTGTATTATATTATTGTATTAATACCATTTTGGAGGGGGAAATACTGTAAAAGTGAACAATGAACAATTCCTACACAATCATTATATGGATTCATTGTCTTTATGCAGTACTTATGTTCTTATAGTTTTATGTTGAATGTTCATTTTTACATAAGAAACCAAAATCGCTAAGCGAGTTTTGGATAGAATTTCGATTTATACTTCTTTATTCATTACTGTATTTCCCTAATTCATCTTTTCTAATAATGACTTATACACTATGACGTCATAAAATAACTTTATTCTCTTTACGTTTCCCATACTTTGTACACTGAATCACGTTCTTAGTATTTGGACATCTTCCGTATTCAATGTATGGTAAATTCTTTAGTAATAATGTTGTGGTGTTATGTAGTATAAACATTATTATTCAACCATATTCATCCATACGTCACGTTTTCCCGTCATTAATTCCCCTTGATCATTATCCTATATAAATTTTATTAAATATTCATTTTTTTCTCATTCGTTCGAAAACGCTCAAATACGTTCTCGTATTGTTTTTTTAATTATTTTTTTCAAGTGCGTTCACCCATCAAGATATTCAAAAATGCTGAGATTAAAATGATCGAATTCCGCTGACTGACAGAATCGAGCGCTTCGCAGATAAAATCTCTCCGTTCGCTCTGATTCCAAAATTTATAACATATTATAATAATGTAACACGTTATGTTTTATATAAATCTATATCATGTGTGCCATGTACTTTGTATTATATTTCTAACATCTAAATTGTCTATTAATATGAAACACTGTAAAAAAAACAAAACAAAGTTATAGTAACTGTTTAATTGTAATTACTGTAATACTTTAATTAATATAACGTAATGTACTTTAATGAAACTGTAATTAATAATAACTTGTAATGTACTTCAATGAACTGTAATTAAATGTAATGATTTAATTTATAATGTAAGAATGTACTTTAATAGAACTGTAATGAACAATCATAAGCGAATGTGAAGTAATCCATAATTGTAATCGTAATTGTAATGAACCAAAATTAATACGTACTCAGTCGTGTACTTAATTTGTACTTATGTGTACTACTGTATTACAAAATGATATCGCCTTCATAAATGTAGACTCGGCGAAAAATACAAATTAGTTTTTATTTTATTTTTTTTAGTTGAAATCTTTCAAAACATCTGATCGTGTTTAAAAAGGGGGGAAATTTAACCTTCAACTGTCCTCCCCCAAAATATTTAAGTTTATATTATACATGTACTTGTAAAATTAGAGCACTTCTGCATTAGACTTCATATTAGCACTTCATTACGACTCCTTGTTAGCAGCCTTGCTGCGAGGAGGGGGTAGAGGCCCCTTGCTCCTTAATTTTTTAGATTCCGGCCTGAGCCATGGTCGAAAGAGGTCGAACCTCTACCCCTGTAAATTCAGAGAACTAACTGTAAATTTGTAAGAAGTAAATTTCAGTAAAAGAAGTTTTTATCTTTTCCTTCGAGCCTTGTTCTCTTCAGGAACTCAGTCAGTTAAGTCGACAAGTTATAAAGAAAAGTCGACAATTTTAGTATCAGAGAAAGTATCAGAGTATTATAGAAAGAGAAGAATTAACAGAGTGGCGACCCTTTGCCCAAATTAAGAGACAACCCAAGCACCATAGAAGATATCGGCATAACACTCTGGCGAGTCTGTAGCCAAGAGTTTGACAAGAGGCGACCGGAAAGAATTAGAATGTTATAGAAGAAATATCCGTTGCTTGCCTCCTAACCAGAACCCCCGTCGATTCCGAACCGACTCAGGGCCATAGACGGAGGGGTTAACAAAACTGGCGACCCTTAACCAGGATTAGAAGAAATTTTAAGAAGAAGATTTTAAAAACAAGAAGATTTTAAAAACAAGAAGATTTTAAAAACAAGAAGATTTTAAAAAACAAGAAGATTTTAAAAACAAGAAGATTTTAAAAACAAGAAGATTTTAAGAAGAGGCCACTCTTTGGCCAAGATAGAAATTACCTGCATCAGGATAAAACCAGTTGACCGGCGTGTCACGACTTCTAGTTCGTAACATCCACCCTTGAACCGGTGTGTCACGACTCCAAGTTCTCCACGCCTAGATTCATCCAAGAAGAAGTAGCCAGCAAGACGTCTTCAGGACACGTCTCAAGGATTTCCCTATAGAAAATTTTGTTAAGTACAGTTTGTTTTGTTAAATAATTTATAAACATTTGAAAAGTCACTATTATTAACAGTTAAATGAGTATCAAGTCAGAATTCACAGAAACACAGTGAACATTCCATCCAAGTGATACATTTGTTTTTATTGAAACAGTAATTTTAACAGAGAGTTAATTGTAACGAGTAATTGTAACAGAGTTAATTGTAACAGAGAGTTAATTGTAACAGAGAGTTAATTGTAACAGAGAGTTAATTGTAAAAGGGCGTTAATTGTAACAGACAGTTAATTGTAACAGAGAGTTAATTTCAAAGAGAGTTAATTTCAAGAGAGTAATTTCAAAGAGAGTTAATTTCAAAGAGAGTTAATTTCAAAGAGAGTTAATTTCAAAGAGAGTTAATTTCAAAGAGAGTTAATTTCAAGAGAGTTTTTTTCAAGAGAGTTAATTTCAGAGTTATTTTCACTGTTATATCAGTATAGAATAATTTTATTTATGTACCAAACATAATAATACCAGAGTGAAATTGTTTACATTTATATTTGTGTTGCAAATTTTTTTTCAAATTATTGAATTGAATTGACTTGCAAATTAAGAGAGAGAGAGTTATAGAGAGTTTATAGAGTTATAGAGTTACTTGAAGCAGTTTCAAGTTCCATTTTCAGTTTTCAGATAGTTTCAGTTGGTTGTAGCCAAAAGGGACAACCAAACCCAGAGATTTATAAAGATACTTGAAGTAATTTTGAAGTCATTTTTTTGAAGTCATTTTTGAAGTCATTTTTTGAAGTCAGTTTTCAAGTCAGAAGGTTTGCACCAAGAGGGTCAACCAAAACAGAGGTTAATCGTCTCCACTTGATAAAGATCAAGTGCAATCATTTTCCATTTCAGTTAATCTTCACTTGATAGCAGTTCAAGTGCAAGACAGTTTAAGTTTCAGATACTTGACAAGCGTTCAAGTTAGACAGATTAAGTTTCAAGATACTTGACAAGCGTTCAAGAGACAGTTTTAAGTTTCGATTTGGAATACTTGACAAGCGTTCAAGTTAGACAGTTGAAGTTTCAGAATACTTGACAAGCGTTCAAGTTAGACAGTTTAAGTTTCAGAATACTTGACAAGCGTTCAAGTTAGACAGTTTAAGTTTCAGAATACTTGACAAGCGTTAAAGTTAGACAGTTTAGTTTCAGAATACTTGACAAGCGTAGTTAGGTTCAGAATACTTGATAGAGTTCAAGTCAGTTTATTTGAAGTCAGAGAGTTTTCTTTGAAGTCAGAGAGTTTTATTTGAAGTCAGAGAGTTTTGTTTTAAGTCAGTCGTTGTTTCAAATACCATTCCATTTCAATGCAGTCAATTGAATTCAATTTTTCTTTGTAAGTTAAGAGAATCTAATTTAAGAAAAATGTAATTTAAGAATTTAATTCAACCTTTTTTTTGTGTTGTAAAAGAGAATTAAATTCAACCTGAATTGACCGGTTGCGGCTTTGGTTTAACCTTTTCTTTGTTTGTAAGACGGAAATTCACGATTTGTCTTCCCTTTTCATGCATTGTTACGTATATAAAATATAGTTATGTAATTCATTTTGTAACCAAAATAGTTTTTACAATTGTTTATAACGATTTGATAATTATTGTAGTGTATATGAGGAACATGCCGTCCCTCCGTTGTTGAACTCTTTAATTTTTGTTCTAAGTAGTGTGACAAGCAATCTTTTTTAAAAAAAGAGCAAGTGCTCACAGAAAGATGTAATTGTCAATTTCAGACTTATACCCCCCGCTTAGTCACTCAATTCCCGAATGTAGTACTCCAAACTTTGTTTTTTTTATTTTATTTTATTTTGTTCAATTAATCGTGAGTAACTGTCCTTAAATTGTTATTGTACCATTTGTAAGGTATCAAACGAAAATTATAGTCAAACTGACATACTCCTACAGTATATGGTTATGAATTTTTTAGTAGTCGAATTTAATTGTGTGTCGAAATTCATTTAAAACCGTGAGAGTTACTGTCATACTCGTAAGGTCTTCTAGTACGTCTTTTTTTTATTACTTAATTCGTGTAACGATTAATTAAATACTTAAATACTACCTTGAACTTAAAGGATTTTATAATAATAATAATAATAATAATAATAATAATAATAACAACAATAATTGACTTAAACTTAAAAGATTTTATAACCCTAAAACCCATCTTAAATTATATACATTATTTTTAAACTTTGTTAATTCAAAAAAACCTCACAAATCCTACACTACACACGCAACTATGCGCACTATATATATAATTATATATAATATACATATATATATATATACAAACCTTATGCTAAAATCATTGGATGTCACAATAAACTATTTCATAGCGTGTAAATGCTAACTATACTATTTATATAGTCCTACGCATTTGCTTAATATATAAATTTTTGCTCAGGCGTTATACAGTTAATTTACAATCCTCTCAGCTAATCTGTGTCTCGAAATTATAAAATACACACTTTGTACCCAATAAACATAATACAAATTTGACCACAGGTCTATACATCCATCCATACATAATTCGATTTTTTACCTACAATAGTCAATAAATTAGTTATCAATTGTACTATCATGGAAGCCTCGAAAAATCAATGAACTTTAAAATTTATATGTTCCCTTTTACTCTATTCTTATGTACATAATTTTTCCCACAGAAAAATAAAAATTTTGGTAAAAAATTTTAACCATATCAGTGTTTGTCTAACTTAAATGTTTTTCAAAATGTTAACGTATTAATCCTTTATTTCGTTTGTATAAAAGTAAAGTTTTAATTTTGAATTTTTATATTTTATCATAGCCTCTAAGCGAGTGTCATGTTAAAAATTTGAATTCTCTGCATTGTTACTCAACTACCCGAACTCGTTCTGTATAAATTGTATTGTAAGAATGTCGTCATCTAACTGAATTACTCACGATGTTTTTCCTCAATTGTATTATATTGTATTAATTGTATTATATATGTATTAATACCATTTGGAGGGGGAAATACTGTAAAAAGTGAACAATGAACAATTCCTACACCATCATTATATGGATTCATTGTCTTTATGCAGTACTTATGTTCTTATAGTTTTATGTTGAATGTTCATTTTTACATAAGAAACCAAAATCGCCTAAGCGAGTTTTTGGATAGAATTTCGATTTATACTTCTTTATTCATTACTGTATTTCCCTAATTCATCTTTTCTAATAATGACTTATACACTATGACGTCATAAAATAACTTTATTCTCTTTACGTTTCCCATACTTTGTACACTGAATCACGTTCTTAGTATTTGGACATCTTCCGTATTCAATGTATGGTAAATTCTTTAGTAATAATGTTGTGGTGTTATGTAGTATAAACATTATTATTCAACCATATTCATCCATACGTCACGTTTTCCCGTCATTAATTCCCCTTGATCATTATCCTATATAAATTTTATTAAATATTCATTTTTTCTCATTCGTTCGAAAACGCTCAAATACGTTCTCGTATTGTTTTTTTATTATTTTTTTCAAGTGCGTTCACCCATCAAGATATTCAAAAATGCTGAGGTTAAAATGATCGAATTCCGCTGACTGACAGAATCGAGCGCTTCGAAGATAAAATCTCTCCGTTCGCTCTGATTCCAAAATTTATAACATATTATAATATAATGTAACACGTTATGTTTTATATAAATCTATATCATGTGTGCCATGTACTTTGTATTATATTTCTAACATCTAAATTGTCTATTAATATGAAACACTGTAAAAAAAAAAACAAAGTTATAGTAACTGTTTAATTGTAATTAACTGTAATACTTTAATTTAATATAACGTAATGTACTTTAATGAAACTGTAATTAATAATAACTTGTAATGTACTTCAATGAAACTGTAATTAAATGTAATGATTTAATTTATAATGTAAGAATGTACTTTAATAGAACTGTAATGAACAATCATAAGCGAATGTGAAGTAATCCATAATTGTAATCGTAATTGTAATGAACCAAAATTAATACGTACTCAGTCGTGTACTTAATTTGTACTTATGTGTACTATTACAAAATGATATCGCCTTCATAAATGTAGACTCGGCGAAAAATACAAATTAGTTTTTATTTTTATTTTTTTAGTTGAAATCTTTCAAAACATCTGATCATGTGTTTAAAAAGGGGGGAAATTTAACCTTCAACTGTCCTCCCCCAAAATATTTAAGTTTATATTATACATGTACTTGTAAAATTAGAGCACTTCTGCATTAGACTTCATATTAGCACTTCATTACGACTCCTTGTTAGCAGCCTTGCTGCGAGGAGGGGGCAGAGGCCCCTTGCCTCCTTAATTTTTTAGATTCCGGCCTGAGCCATGGTCGAAAGAGGTCGAACCTCTACCCCTGTAAATTCAGAGAACTAACTGTAAATTTGTAAGAAGTAAATTTCAGTAAAAGAAGTTTTTATCTTTTTCCTTCGAGCCTTGTTCTCTTCAGGAACTCAGTCAGTTAAGTCGACAAGTTATAAAAGAAAAGTCGACAATTTTAGTATCAGAGAAAGTATCAGAGTATTATAGAAAGAGAAGAATTAACAGAGTGGCGACCCTTTGCCCAAATTAAGAGACAACCCAAGCACCATAGAAGATATCGGCATAACACTCTGGCGAGTCTGTAGCCAAGAGTTTGACAAGAGGCGACCGGAAAGAATTAGAATGTTATAGAAGAAATATCCGTTGCTTGCCTCCTAACCAGAACCCCCGTCGATTCCGAACCGACTCAGGGCCATAGACGGAGGGGTTAACAAACTGGCGACCCTTAACCAGGATTAGAAGAATATTTTAAGAAGATTTTAAAAACAAGAAGATTTTAAAAACAAGAAGATTTTAAAAACAAGAAGATTTTAAAAACAAGAAGATTTTAAAAACAAGAAGATTTTAAAAACAAGAAGATTTTAAGAAGAGGCCACTCTTTGGCCAAGATAGAAATTACCTGCATCAGGATAAAACCAGTTGACCGGCGTGTCACGACTTCTAGTTCGTAACATCCACCCTTGAACCGGTGTGTCACGACTCCAAGTTCTCCACGCCTAGTTTTCATCCAAGAAGAAGTAGCCAGCAAGACGTCTTCAGGACACGTCTCAAGGATTTCCCCATAGAAAATTTTGTTAAGTACAGTTTGTTTTTTAAGTAATTTATAAACATTTGAAAAGTCACTATTATTAACAGTTAATAATGAGTATCAAGTCAGAATTCACAAGAAACACAGTGAACATTCCATACACCAGTGATACATTTGTTTTTATTGAAACAGTAATTTTAACAGAGAGTTAATTGTAACAGAGTTAATTGTAACAGAGTTAATTGTAACAGAGAGTTAATTGTAACAGAGAGTTAATTGTAACAGAGAGTTAATTGTAAAGACAGTTAATTGTAACAGAGAGTTAATTGTAACAGAGAGTTAATTGTAAAGAGAGTTAATTTCAAAGAGAGTTAATTTCAAAGAGAGTTAATTTCAAAGAGAGTTAATTTCAAAGAGAGTTAATTTCAAGAGAGTTTTCAAGAGAGTTAATTTCAGAGTTATTTTCACTGTTATATTCAGTATAGAATAATTTTATTTTATGTACCAAACATAATAATACCAGAGTGAAATGTTGTTTACATTTTATATTTTTGTTTGCAAATTTTTTTCAAATTATTGAATTGAATTGACTTGCAAATTAAGAGAGAGAGAGTTTATAGAGAGTTTATAGAGTTATAGAGTTACTTGAAGCAGTTTCAAGTTCCATTTTCAGTTTTCAGACAGTTTCAGTTGGTTGTAACCAAAAGGGACAACCAAACCCCAGAGATTTATAAAGATACTTGAAGTAATTTTGAAGTCATTTTTTTGAAGTCATTTTTTGAAGTCATTTTTTGAAGTCAGTTTTTCAAGTCAGAAGGTTGCACCAAGAGGGTCAACCAAAACAGAGGTTAATCGTCTCCACTTGATAAAGATCAAGTGCAGTCATTTTCCATTTTCAGTTAATCTTCACTTGATAGCAGTTCAAGTGCAAGACAGTTTAAGTTTCAAGATACTTGACAAGCGTTCAAGTTAGACAGATTAAGTTTCAAGATACTTGACAAGCGTTCAAGTTAGACAGTTAAGTTTCAGAATACTTGACAAGCGTTCAAGTTAGACAGTTGAAGTTTCAGAATACTTGACAAGCGTTCAAGTTAGACAGTTTAAGTTTCAGAATACTTGACAAGCGTTCAAGTTAGACAGTTTAAGTTTCAGAATACTTGACAAGCGTTCAAGTTAGGTTCAGAATACTTGATAGAGTTCAAGTCAGTTATTTGAAGTCAGAGATATTGAAGTCAAGAGTTTTATTTGAAGTCAGAGAGTTTTATTTGAAGTCAGAGAGTTTTATTTGAAGTCAGAGAGTTTTGTTTTAAGTCAGTCTCTGTTAGTTTCAAATACCCATTCATTTCAATGCAGTCAATTGAATTCAATTTTTCTTTGTAAGTTAAGAGAATTTAATTTAAGAAAAATGTAATTTAAGAATTTAATTCAACCTTTTTTTTGTGTTGTAAAAGAGAATTAAATTCAACCTGAATTGACCGGGTTGCGGCTTTGGTTTAACCTTTTCTTTGTTTGTAAGACGGAAATTCACCGATTTGTCTTTCCCTTTTCATGCATTGTTACGTATATAAATATATAGTTATGTAATTCATTATTTGTAACCAAAATAGTTTTTACAATTGTTTATAACGATTTGGTAATTATTGTAATGTATATGAGGAACATGCCGTCCCTCCGTTTCTTGAACTCTTTTAATTTTTTGTTCTAAGTAGTGTGACAAGCAATCTTTTTAAAAAAAAGAGCCAAGTGCTCACGAAAGATGTAATTGTCAATTTCAGACTTATACCCCCCGCTTAGTCACTCAATTCCCCCGAATGTAGTACTCCAAACTTTGTTTTTTTATTTTATTTTTATTTTGTTCAATTAATCGTGAGTAACTGTCCTTAAATTGTTATTGTACCATTTGTAAGGTATCAAACGAAAATTATAGTCAAATTGACATACTCCTACAGTATATGGTTATGAATTTTAGTAGTCGAATTTAATTGTGTGTCGAAATTCAATTTTAAAACCGTGAGAGTTACTGTCATTACTCGTAAGGTCTTCTAAGTACGTCTTTTTTTTATTACCTTAATTCGTGTAACTGATTTAATTAAATACTTAAATACTACCTTGAACTTAAAGGATTTTATAATAATAATAATAATAATAATAAATAATAATAATAATAACAACAATAATTGACTTAAACTTAAAAGATTTTATAACCCTAAACCCATCTTAAATTATTATACATTATTTTTAAACTTTGTTAATTCAAAAACCTCCCAAATCCCTACACCTACACACGCATGTATGCGCACTATATATATATATATATATATATATATATATATACAAACCTTATGCTAAATTCATTGGATGTCACAATAAACTATTTCATAGCGTGTAAGTGCTAACTATGCTATTTATATAGTCCTACGCATTTTTGCTTACTATATATAAATTTTTGCTCAGGCGTTTATACAGTTAATTTAACAATCCTCTCAGCTAATCTGTGTCTCGAAATTATAAAATACACACTTTGTACCCAATAAACATAATACACATTTGACCACAGGTCTATACATCATCCATTACATAATTCGATTTTTTACCTACAATAGTCAATAAAATTAGTTATCAATTGTACTATCATGGAAGCCTCGAAAAATCCATGAACTTTAAAATTTATATTTTTCCCTTTTACTCTATTCATTATGTACATAATTTTTCCCACAGAAAAATAAAAATTTTGGTAAAAAATTTTAACCATATCATTGTTTGTCTAACTTAAATGTTTTTCAAAATTAACGTATTAATCCTTTATTCTGTTTGTATAAAAGTAAAGTTTTAATCTTTGAATTTTTATATTTTATCATAGCCCTCTAAGCGAGTGTCATGTTAAAAATTTGATTTCTCTGCATTGTACTCAACTACCCGAACTCGTTTAATTGTAATTAACTGTAATACTTTAATTTAATATAACGTAATGTACTTTAATGAAACTGTAATTAATAATAACTTGTAATGTACTTCAGTGAAACTGTAATTAAATGTAATGATTTAATTTATAATGTAAGAATGTATTTTAATAGAACTGTAATGAACAATCATAAGCGAATGTGAAGTAATCCATAATTGTAATCGTAATTGTAATGAACCAAAATTAATACGTACTCAGTCGTGTACTTAATTTGTACTTATGTGTACTATTACGAAATGATATCGCCTTCATAAATGTAGACTCGGCGAAAAATACAAATTAGTTTTTATTTTAATTTTTTTAGTTGAAATCTTTCAAAACATCTGATCATGTGTTTAAAAAGGGGGGAAATTTAACCTTCAACTGTCCTCCCCCAAAACATTTAACTTTATATTATACATGTACTTGTAAAATTAGAGCATTTCTGCATTAGACTTCATATTAGCACTTCATTACGACTCCTTGTTAGCAGCCTTGCTGCGAGGAGAGGGCAGAGGCCCCTTGCCTCCTTAACTTTTTAGATTCCGGCCTGAGCCATTGTCGAAAGAGGTCGAACCTCTACCCCTGTAAATTCAGAGAATTAACTGTAAATTTTTAAGAAGTAAATTTCAGTAAAAGAAGTTTTTATCTTTTTCCTTCGAGCCTTGTTCTCTTCAGGAACTCAGTAAGTTAAATCGACATGTTATGAAAGAAAAGTCGATAATTTTAGTATCAGAGAAAGTATCAGAGTATTATAGAAAGAGATGAATTAACAGAGTGGCGACCATTTGCCCAAATTAAGAGACAACCCAAGCACCATAGAAGATATCGGCATAACAGTCTGGCGAGTCTGTAGCCAAGAATTTGACAAGAGGCGACCGAAAAGAATTAGAATGTTATAGAAGAAATATCCGTTGCTTGCCTCCTAACCACAACCCCCGTCGATTCCGAACCGACTCAGGGCCATAGACGGAGGGGTTAACATATGTATAGTATATTATATATATATATAGTGTGTATATATATATATAGTTATATATATATATATAGTAGCTGCTAATCCACAAGGAAAAAGTATAGTATATATATATATTATAGTATATATATAATATATGTATAGTATATATATATATATATGTATAGTATAATATATATGTATAGTATATATATATATATATATATATATATATATATATATGTATAGTATATATATATATATATATATATAACAGAGTTTCCCAAAACAACGTATACATTTTTAAAAAATTTATAACAGGAGAACCCACTAACAGATTCAGATGATTTTTATTTCTTTTTATAGCCTATAGCCTAAGGAGATACAAAAGCGAAATGTTAACAGCCTTGGCTAGCCTAAGGAGATACAAAATCGAAATTAGTAATAGCCTTGCCTGCCTACAGTAAACATGGAAAATGGAAGTGTGCGCTTATCATTTGAGCAACGAAAATGGATACTAAAGTCGTATTTTAAAGTTGAGAAGATATCAAAGGTTCAACAACAGTGGAGAGACAATTTTGGAACTAATCCTCCAACTCGACTTACCATTTCACGTATCTGTGAGAAATTTGAGGTATATGGTACTGTGCATGATGTGTACAAGCAAGCGACTGGGCGTCCAAAGACATCAACAGATGCTAACACTTCTGATGAAGTGCTACAGGTATTCAACCGATCACCAAGAAAATCTGTGAGACAATGTGCTCGTGAAACAGGGAAAAGTTAGACAAGTGTCCACAGAATTCTGAAGAATGCTAAATGGAAATCTTACATCCCGAGATTATTACATGCCTTGAATGAGGATGATCCGTATCGCAGAATCCAGTTTTGCGAATGGTTTCGAGTAAAAAACACAGAAGATGGCCAATTTGCGGACAAAATTGTGTGGTCTGATGAGGCTACATTTAAGTTGAATGGTATAATTAATCGTCATAATTGCACATACTGGTCACAAGAAAATCCACACATTTATGTGGAACGACATGTAATTTACCGGGTATAACTCTCTGGGTGGTTTTTCTTCCAAAGGTTTGGTTGGTCCATTCTTTTTCGATGGTACAGTACCGGTCATAGCTACCTCAACATGCTTCGGGGAAAAGGTTTTCCCGCAATTCGACAGTTATACGGAGATGGGACATTTACTTTCAACAAGATGGAGCACCTCCTCATTACCATCAGGATGTCAGGAACTACCTTGATGAAACATTTCATTATCGGTGGATCGGACGACGAGGTAGTATCGAGTATCCACCACGTTCACCAGATTTGAACCCACTTGACTTTTTTTATGGGGTCATTTGAAAAATGAAGTATACAGTAGAAGACCTACATCACTTGAACAACTAGAGAGCACAGTTGAAGAAGCGTGTAAATATCCCTACAAACATTTTTGTTGAAGTCTGCCAATCAGTGAATCAAAGAGCGCAGTGGTGCATTGATGTCAATGGTCGACATTTCGAACACTTACGTGTTTAAAACAAATTAAACTATCTATTATTTCGATGTTGTATATTTTACCTATAAAAAGAAATAAAAATCATCTGAATCCGTTAGTGGGTTCGCCTGTTATAAGTTTTTTAAAAAGGTATACGTTGTTTTGGGACACTCTGCATATAATATATATATTATATATTTATATATATAGTATATATATATATATATATATATATATGTATAGTATATATATATATATATATATATATATATATATATATATATATATATATATATATATATATATATAGGGTGTCTCTTATTTTCGAAGTGTTGATTTTTTTAGGTTGCGCCCCCTCAACCAGTTCCATTGGTTGAAAAAACATCACATATAAAATTTTTTGGATTGAACAATTTTTAGAGGTCGCCCCCGCTTATTAAAGTTCATAAAATATAGCTATTATTTATGCAATTAATATTTGAAATTACTAGCAGTTGTCAAGTATACTAAACATATGTTTTTAATTAATTAATCATCATATTTATGATGAATTCAATTAAATGAATATATTAGAGATAATTGTCAAGTTTGTAGCTGAAAATATTGCTTGATAAGACAAGATCAACCTGTTTAAACATGTTTCATCAAGAATGCTCCAGATTATGTTGCAATTGTTTATTTGTCATCATTCAGTGTTCTGCTGTCATAAGTAAAAGGTGTGTAACTGTGTATCACTATACTTCTTTTTTGCTATTATCAGATAATAAACTATGTTATTTATATTTTTCACAATTATTTATACTGATTTTGTTATTAGTGTTTGAAAAAAATTTAATGAATTTAATGAAAAAATTAGAATTTATGCTCTTATACACATATTATGAAGTTTTAAACAATGTTGCTATTTGTCACAAAGAATTTAATTTAGTTCAATGGAAATTTTACCTGACATGTGTTTCATGATCTGTGTTTCTATCAGTGGCGTCACTAGAGGGGTGCGGGGGGTTTTTGTGCAGTGTTTGAGCAGAAATTTATTATTTTTTATAAAAATATCCCTGTAGTTAGTTATAACAACAAAAACATTTTTCGTAAGCCCAGCTTACATGTATCAATATACCTACAAGGCTAAAACTCTATGCTAATTTACTTTTTGAACCTTCTAATGCGCTCCGGTCAGAGCTGTCATTATTACCCAATTACAATGACGCTTCGAATCACGTGGTTTCGTCTGCACGCTCTACAAGCACGCGCTGTTGTTTTCGTTGCTGCTGGTGTTTTTATAGTCGCTGATTTTGTCAAATTTTCTGTTGTTTTAGCTACAATATTGTGGTAATTAGTATTTGTGAACCTATATCAATAACTTTTTTGAGAATGAAGTAGTAATTAAAGGAAAAGAAGGAGAAAAATAAAAAAAGGCTTCCGCTCAGTTGTTGCAGCCTCTGTCTTTATGATGTTGCAGCCTCAAATTTATGAGTATATTTCCATATGCATTTGTCTACAACTTCTACATTATTTGGGCCGTTATTGATTATGCAAACCTAATCCATTAATGTATCTCATGTAACGGTAAAGTTTAACGTTAAAATGAACATAATTTTGATGTAGTTCTTAAACGTTTTTACTTCGAATTCTATTGTTTTCTTACCGAATTTTCACTTTAACCACATGAAACTATGTAAATGTAAATACATTTAGGCTGTGCGTATGATATTGTAATTTAAAGGAGTAATTTTAATTTTGCTAGTTGTTTATGTCACTACTATTGCCATTACATTCAGTGATATACGGGAATTACGATTTACGAGTAACATTAGTACAAAAAACATTACTAAGGATTCTGTATGGTCTGGTACGGGAGGAGGTCCATGGGGGGGGGGTGACACCATGAGTTACCGCACTGGGTGACACCAACCCTAGTGACGCCACTGTTTCTATTTCCAATAAAATAGCAAAATATAAATTTCTACTACAAAAATATTTATTCCTTGTTTCTTAGATTAAAAAATAATAGGAATAATAATTGAGAAAAATACGTTAGATTTATAAAATAGACCAAATTAACTTTGTCTACCAAATTTTTTTTTTTTTGTAATTTAAAAAAGTCAAAACAGTGATTTAGCCCTGCTCTACAAAACCATAACACTACATTAATATTTTGTTTTCTTATTTTGCAGATGAATACAAGAAGACCATTCTATTTGCTCGGATCTACAGTAGATGATATTAAAGGCTCAAAGCTGCCCCCATATAGGCAAGCTTTTGGTTATTTTATGCACCTCCACAGAGAGAAAAACATGACAATCCGCGATGCTCTGCGTCAATCTATTCGAGCCACAATAGTTATCTGGGATAAGGCCAATATTCCTACTCAGCAGGAACCTCGTGCCATGAAGAAGTTAGAGAATTTCTTTAACGAATGGACTTGCTTAAAGAAGCATGCTTCCAGAACAAGCCAGAGCCATAAAACCAAGGAGGCTGATTTTGTAGAGCGATTGGAAGATCTCTTTGACATCGCCCATGGAGACGCTGAGAAGCTGATCAAGAATCGTGAGGACTGGGAGTTCCTTCAACTGCAAAGACAAAAAGGTCGTCCTGGCTCAATCGGTGGTGTGGACACTGTACATCTTCACCGCACAAAAAATGCAGTCAAACGGTTGGAAGCTGAGGCAGAGAGAAAAAGAAAGTCAGAATCTTTGATGGAGGCGTCTACTAGTCAAGTTGTACTGGCTTCTTCCACATCTTCCAGCAACACTGATGAAAGTGAGAATGAGGAGGAGGAGCCCAAAGGAGCTTGTGCTTTACCAAAATCTAAGAAAAAACGAGGCATGAAAAACATCATGACTATTCAGATGTCTGCTGCCCTGGATCGTACACAAATTTCCTCTAGAAAGGCAACATTTATCCTCGCAGAGGCAGCTAAAAGCTTTGGTTTGGACGCTTCAGATTACAACATAAACCAACATTCTATCCATCGCCTTCGAAATAAGAACCGAGCTCGTCATGCTAAAGAACTTAAGGAGCATTTCCATGGAGAATGTTCTATGACAGTCCACTGGGATGGCAAGATGATGGAGGACCTCACCTCGCACAAGCACATTGATCGTCTCCCAGTACTTGTGTCAGGACCTGGTGTTGAACAGCTGCTTGGTGTCCCCAAAATCCCAAACTCAACTGGAGAAGCACAAGCTGAAGCCGTCTTTAACTGCCTGAATGAATGGGGAATTACAGAGAGAGTAAAAGCAATTTGTTTCGATACAACAGCTTCAAACACGGGTCAATATAGTGGAGCCTGTGCTCTCATCGAAGCAAAATTGGGACATGATGTTTTGTACTTGCCTTGTAGACACCATGTTTTAGATTTATTGTTGGGAGCTGCATTTGAAGCAACATTGGGATCTACATCAACTGGTCCAGAGATATTGATCTTTAAGCGTTTTCGTGACAATTGGACTTCTGTTGATCAAAGCCAGTTCCAAACAGGTGAGACAGACACGATTACTAAAGAAGCAATTATCCAGTCTAAAACTGAACTAATTCAGTTTGCTAGATCCCAGGCACCTATGCTACGGGATGACTATCAAGAACTTTTGGATCTGTCCATCATTTCTTGGAGGTGTCCCCAATAAAGGCATCAAGTTTCGTGCACCAGGTGCCATGCATCGAGCTCGCTGGATGTCCAAAGCGCTCTATTCTATCAAGATGTGGCTTTTTCGAAACCAGTTCAAGATGACTAAGACTGAAGAACGAGGAATTCGAGATCTTTCCCTTTTTTCTGTTCTCATCTATATGAAGGCTTGGACAACATCCTCACTCCCTATTGAAACCCCATTTAATGACTGGCTCCTTATGAGGTCATTGATTAATTATCCTAACAAAAAGATTTCTGATGCAACTAAAAAAAAGCTCTCTAACCACTTATGGTACCTGTCTGAAGAAGCAGTTGGTCTTGCTTTCTTTGATGAGCGAATTACTACAGATGTAAAGAAACGCATGGTAAAGGCATTAGAAGATGAGTCCACTGATAGACCACCCAAGCGTCCTCGGATTCCTGAATCGACCTTCTGCTCTGGTGAAGGACTACACCAACTTGTTACAAGAAATACTAGAGAATTCTTTACTAAGCTGAATTTGCCAGAAGGATTTCTGAACAAGGCACCCAGCACTTGGACATCCAACTGTGAATATTTAAGGGCCAGAGCTATTGTTGCAGCTCTATCTGTTGTAAATGACCGGGCAGAACGTGCAGTAGCTTTAGTTCAAGAGCTGAATAAGAAATTGACAGTGGGGGAAGAGCAGCTCCAGTTCCTGCTCCAAATTGTTGCAAAACACCGCCAGAGTCACCCAGTTCCATCAAAAACTGTTCTTCTCAAAAAATAACCATCAATGAGGTCGCACCTTAAAATACACCATATTGTATAATCATTGTATATTAAATAAATGTTGTATAAGGAAATAATGCTAATTAAAGTAATTAAAGTATGTAAATAGCACTGGCATTTTGAATTTATCTCTATATAATAAACTAATGGTTTTTTTTTGTAGCAATGCTTCATTGCTGATTGTATATAAAAAAAGAGCCAGGAAGGATTTTGGATAGGAGAAAAAGGATTGGGATAAAGAAGGATTGAGGACCAAAGGATGGATTATAACAACATCAAGGATAGGTTAGAAAAGGATCAATGATAAATAAGAAGGCCTATACTTATAAAAACGAATCAAACTAAAAAAAGAAGGAAGGAATTATGTGTATAATGAGCATAATCATATGTCAGGAGCTATTATGCCATGGTCACCATTTTTATTAGCCGGGGGCGACCCCTAAATATGAGCCAATTTGTGTCAAACTTTCAAGTTTTAGTTTTTATGCTAAATGGAACTATTTTAGGGGGCGCAGATAAAATAATTCAACATTTCAATTTTTGACTACCCAATAAGAGACACCCTAATATAATATATATATATATATATATATATATATATATATATATATATATATATATATATATATATGTTATAAAGTTACAGACCAACAAAGACCCTAGGATCCACTCATGGTTGGTCTACCTAACTGTGTTCGTAATTGTGTATGTCCTTCGTGGTGGCGGAGGGGACCTACAATTTTACGTGGGTTCCGAACCACAAGAACATAAGAAATTTATGCAAAAACTGCCTGTACATTGGCAACGACCAATTTTTGCCTAACTAATTAATTATGAATTTAAAACTAATTAATTATCGATTTAAAACTAATTAATTATCGATTTAAAACTAAAGATAGAATCTCTGGATCGAGAGGATCAAGTCATAATAGAATACTATCCACAATATGTTACACTCTATATCTATTTATAACCAACATGGAAATATATCAGATCCAAAGAATCCAATCAATTTCATTACGGTATCCATCAATACTAGTAACTTGACAACGAAAAAAAAAGTCACGATCCATATCGATTGCGGACCAAGTCAAAATTTACATATACATTACTATATATATACTTAGGAGGAAAAGTGTAGGTGTGGCTGTAAAGATTATGCAGTAATGTAGAATGTGTGTGCACCCATTTTGGGTCTCCCATTTCAAGGTGTTTGTGGGGCAAGTGAAGATCATGAGTTTTTTAATACCTCTCAGTACTATGGGGGGCACCGCTCGGCAGAGGAATCTCTTTAAATGGGGTGTGTAAGGACAGAGAGTATCCCCTAACCCAAGAAGCTGCCTCCCTATATCCCACAACACTTGTGTTGAGCTGTGGGATCTATCCCCACAAAGCCTTAATTTTACTACCTTAAACTATACCCTTTCTATCAACATGCGCGTCTAATCGATTTTTAAACATGTTTATAGAAGTGCTACTAATTACTTCTACCGGCAAACTATTCCAGCTATTTACTATTCTATGCGTAAAAAGTTTTTGGCAACTGCTGTCTCGAACATTCTACTTGTTAAATTACACCCGTTATTTCTAGTCCTATTATATTGAGATATTTCGAAAAAGCTATCTGTATCTACGTTATCGAACCCATTCATAATTTTGAAAACCTGGATTAGATCACCCCTTAGCCTCCTAGTCTCGAGTGTTGTCAATTTTAACTCTTTAAGCCTATCCTCGTACGACTTTGACCAAAGCGACGGAATCATCTTAGTTGCTCGTCTTTGAACTCTTTCGATTTTGTCTATATCTTTGCGCATATACGGATTCCAAAACTGGATCGCGTACTCCAAATGGGGTCTAACTAATGATTTATAAAGAGGAACTATAATATCGCGCGTTTTGTACTCAAAATTTCGAACTATAAAACCTAACACTTTGTTCGCCTTATTGACCGCTGCTGTACTTTGTTTCGCTACTTTTAAATCACCAGTGACTATAACTCCTAAATCTTTTTCCTGCTCTACGCTTGTTAAATCTTTATCTGACATACTATACGCAAAATTACCGTTACGCGAACCTATATGCAAAATTTTGCACTTATCAACGTTAAATCTCATTTGCCATGTGACTGACCAATCAACGATTTTATTCAGATCTTACTGGATTTTACCTCTATCTTCGTCATTAGTCGCCCTACCACCTAGCTTCGTGTCATCCGCAAACTTTGAAACTGTGCTGACTAGGCCGACATCTAAATCGTTAATATATATAAGAAAAAGCAAGGAGCCCAATACAGAACCCTGAGGAACGCCACTCGCTACATTAGCCCAACACGACTCCGCTCCATCAACGACCACCCTCTGTTTCCTACCTCGCAACCACTCTTCTAGCCAATTTATTACTACACCCCTGATTCCGTGAGTCTTAGTTTTTCAATGAGTCTTTTGTGCGGCACGGTGTCAAACTCCTTTTGAAAATCTAAATATACTACATCAACCGCCCTATGTCTATCGTAAACGTCAACCACGCTTTGGAAAAATTTTAAAAGATTAGTTAAGCAAGATTTGTTTCGCCTAAAACCATGCTGCGTACTTCTAATCAAGTTATGCAATACCAATTGTTCGATTCTACGATCCTTAATTATTGATTCCAGTGGCTTACCTACAACAGACGTTAAACTGATTGGCGGAAAATTTCCTGCCACACCTTTATCGCCTTTCTTAAAAATAGGGGTTACATTTGCTAACTTGAAATTATCTGGTACGCACCCCTCAGAAATAGACGCATTAAAAATCTTTGTTAGCTGCACAACAATGCTTTCTTTTAATTCTTTTAGTTGTATGTAATATATGGAATCCGGCCCCGATGATTTACGCGTTGTCATTTTATCAATAGAGCGCATTACTGCCGCTTCACTAACCACGATATTATCCAAAATATTTCCATTATCAAAAGGTATTATGTCTATGACCGTAGGGATATTCGTTACATCTTCTATAGTAAAAACTGACGTAAAAAATTCGTTTAGCAATGTAGCCATTTCCTTGTTTTCAGAAACTAGATCTCCGTTTACATTTTTCAAAGGCCCCAAGACACTTTTTACTGGATATCTATTATTGACGTATTGAAAGAATCGCTTGGGGTTTTCTTTACCGTCACGAGCTATGGAGATTTCAAATTCGCGCTTGGACTTTTTTATTACACTTTTCGCTTCACGCCTTAGAGATATGTAGTTGTTTCGTAACAACAGATTATCTTTATCGCACTTATATAGCCTATAAGCCCTATCTCTACTCTTTATAATGTCTCCTACTCTAGAAGTGAACCACAAGGGCTTGTTGTTTACTTTCGCACGCTTAATTTTGTGCGGTACACATTCCTCATTTATAGTCCTGAATAACGTTTCGAACAATTCCCACATTAGTTTTGCGTTGGAGTTCCCCATTACGTTTTCCCAACTGACGTGTGAAAATTTATTTCGAAATTTACTAAAGTCTGCGTGCTGGAAGTTAGGAAGTTTAGTCGAGTTAGTTGGTTTCGAGTGACTTACTGAGTGGACAAACTCTACCATATTGTGATCGCTATTGCTTAACGGTTCCATTACTTGAAGATCAGTAATTAGCCTATTATCCGTAGTTATTACTAAATCTAAAATACTGTCCAACCTCGTAGGTTCCCCAACCTTTTGAATAAGAAAGCTATCCTCGAGAAAATTAACTAAACGATTACCTTCCGCGTCTCCCTGCATTGTATCGTAATTCACGTTGGCGCAATTAAAGTCAACCATAACTAAAGCCTGCTCACTACCGATTATTCTCTTTAGTTCACGATATAACGCTTCGTCCGAATCAGCTGCTTGATTAAGGGGCCTATACAGGGTGTCCCAGAATTAACTATCTATTTCAATGAAATCGGACAAATTTTTTAAAAACACACTTTTATTTATGTTTATCATGTTTAATATGTGTTAAAAATGTATAAATTTCTAAATTTTTTTCATAATTTTATTTTCATAATTTTTTCATAGTTTTTCATAGTTTTATTTTCATTCTCTTTCAGAACCCTATTAATAATGAATACACAAGAACGCATCTTTGTGTATCATCACGTATCAAAGGAATGCAATGTAATGAAATCAGAGAAAAATTTACAAGAAGATTCCACAGAACCGGTCCTACAGGCAAAGCGATTCGTGAACGTGTGAACAAATTTAAAACAACTGGATCCGTACACGACGAGGTGGGAAGAGGACGCCTAAGGACAGCACGTAACAGTACCGAACAGGTACGACAATTGTTTGAGGATGAACCAACAACTTCGGTTAGGGAGGCCGGTCGAAGACTCAACATATCCAAGACAACAGTTCATAGAATCTTGCGTTCGACACTGATGAAAAAGGCTTATCACATTCAAGTACTGCATGCCCTTAATGAAGGGGATTATCCAAATCGAGCAGCAAGGTGTTCAGAAATTGTGGATCAAATCGAAAATGAAAGTTTATTGGATAACATCTTATTCAGTGATGAGGCGACTTTCCACACGTGTGGTAAAGTCAATCGACACACCTGTCGTATCTGGTCCAATGAAAGACCATCTGAAGTCATAGAATGGCAAAGAGACTCTCCAAAAGTTAGCGTGTGGCTTGGAATGACCAAATCCAAAATTTATGGCCCATTCTTCTTTGCGGTAGCAACTGTAACAGGTACCGTCTACCTTGATCTTCAGCAGTTTCTCGAACCACAGCTTCTTGATGATGACATTCTTGATAATGTTGTGTTTCAACAAGATGGAGCACCATGTCATTATGCTCTAATTGTTCGAGAATACCTCAACAGACGCCTTCCGAATCGGTGGATTGGACGTGGAGGACCTCGACCTTGGCCTCCGCGTTCTCCGGATTTGACACCATTGGATTTCTTTGCATGGGGTTTCATAAAAACAAAGGTTTATCGCCAAAAGATCAATAGTTTAGCTGAACTTAAAGAACGCATCCAGTTGGCAGTGCGGGAGATAACACCTGAAATGCCAAAATGTGTTTCGCAGCGCTGAGGATAGATTTGAAATTTGCAGAGACACAGACGGTGCACATGTTGAAACTTCTTAATAAAGTTTTGACTTATGATTTATAAATCTATTTGTTTTTGTATCATAATTTAGTAATAAACACAAAATTATGTCAGTTTTTATTAAATTTGACCGATTTCATTGAAATAGATAGTTAATTCTGGGACATCCTGGATATAACCGCAACAAGAAGTCTGAAATCGTTCAATTTAAGTTCTGCTATAGTCGAATCTATCGGTTCTGGAATTGAGTGCTTTACTTCTATAACGTTCGCAATATTATCTTTGATATACAACATAACACCGCCTCCTCGCCTACCTATTCTGTTTCTAACAAAAAGTCTATAACCTTTAATTTGATACTCCCCTACAAAATCACGTGTTTCAGTGCTAAGCCACGATTCATTTATCGCAATTAAATCATAGTCTTTACAAGCAATTAAAGAAAAAAATTCGTTTATTTTATTTCGTAGGCTACGAGCATTTAAGGATAGAACCTTCAAATTGTTTGTAATTGCGACACCTTCGCGAGCGCAGGGGAAATTTGTGGAATTTACGCTGGGACCGTTCGGGTTGCGGCAGCCTGAAAAGAAGAGACAGTATTATGAAATAGTCTTCCCAAACGAGCAGCTCCAACGTCATTAAAATGAAGTCCATCTTCGAGGAACAAGTCCCTCCTGCCGTAGAAACTGTTCCAAAAATTTGCAAAATGCACTCCTTCCTGTTGGCAAAGAGACTTTAGGTTATTGTTAATATTGGTCGCATTGCTGTAGAAATCGCTTCGTTGGATAATTCGAGGAAGTATACCTGTTAAAACAATCTTATTAGTTTTCTCCTTTAGTCGCTCTAATAAGTCCCTATACCTAGCCAGCAGTTCTTCCGATCTAGAATTTAAAACGTTATTAGTACCGACATGAATAACATACGTTGTGTCCTCGGTGGTACCATCTGTAAAATGGTCAACACTATTAGTTATATCCTCCACCCTTGGACCAGGGTAGCAGTAACGGCGCCTACGACGAGGGTTTCTCCCATAGAATTCCGCGAGCTGCCCTCGAACAATGGAATCGCCAACGATTCGTATTTCCGGTTCATCAGCATCTTCGAAACCTAAAACAGAAAACTTATTGCTTGTTATTACTGGTAGACAGGTCTTTGCTTTTCTCAATGGGGCTCCATTTCGCACTCGAACGAAGCGTTGGGAACTAGGGGAAGAGAGAGAGCTATTAGTACTATTTATATTATTAGTAGAAACTGAGGCAGGAGGGGTCGTAACTGGAGTCTCAAGGGATTCTAATTTTGCCGTCAGGAGCATCACGCTTTCTTCAAGTCTCACCCTGGCCTCCCTCTCACGTTCTAACTCGTTCCTCAGCAATTCCATGCTTGAGCACCACCTGCAAACTAACTGTTCATTATTATTAGCCATTGTAAACGCGTAAACTGCAAATTTCCCTTCACAGCGACTGCAAGTACTTGACGGGGGTACCATGCTTTTAATTAGTTGAACAACAAAAAAACAAAAACAAAAAACGAGCGTTTGGAAATTAATAAATTACAACGTAGGTCTACCGCGTCCTTGAAACGCAGAAACAGGTTCTTGCAACACAAATTTATACTAAATTAATATAGAATTAAGCTACCGACAAGAGATCTGTAACAGAAGAGTATTTATAACACTTATCTGTCCGCGATTCGACCCGATTTTTTCCTTTTTTTCACACGGTTTCTGACGACACACTACCTGACCTCTCGAAGCACGGAAAAATGAACCTTATGACTGCACGTTTTCTGATTGATTTGAAAAAGAAACAAGGCAAGCCACGTGCAGTAGCCTTGGTTTGATCAAATAATATAGTACTGAATAACGTCAATAACTGAAATATATTCGTTAATAAATGATTAGTAGCACGAAGTAATTTAGTTAAGAATGTACGGAACACTTTTTTTTTTTAAAACACTTCAACAAAAACCACTTATTCAATTGATAGCACTTGACACTCGATAAAACACCTCTGTTCACAAGGAAAGACTGATCACATCTGAGGAAAGACTGATATATACAGTATATATAATATATATATATATATATATATATGTATATATATATATACAGAGTATGCATATGTGTATATATATATATATATATATATATATATATATATATACATATATTTATATATATACAGTATGTATATATATATATATATACATTAGGGTTATGACTTTTTACTTTTTTGTCATAAATATTGTCATAAATATTGTTTCGATGAACTTTTGCTTGAAAACAATAAAAAAGGGCCTAATTCTTCAGAATTAAAAAAAAAATGTCACCCGAAAGCAAATATAGTATATTAGTATATTCGAGACAGCTGCATTGCACCATTCTAGATTGGTTACCTGATGATTATCATAAATTGTCCAATATCTTGCAACAATACCGAAAACCACTAAATACTCTGGAAAATCACTGGAACAGAGACCCATCTGCAAAAGCTATACCAAGGAGCAACCAATATTTATTATTTTATTAATTTTTTATTTTTTATTTTGGGGTGAAGTTTTTCAAAATACATCGAAAAAACTGTTATTTTCATTGTCAGGGGGCAAAAGTTCATCGATTTATGATACAGGAACATGAGGTTATAAAAATGTCATAACCCTAATATATATATATATATAATATATATATATATATATATATATATATACAGTGTATATAATATATATATTAATATATATATATATATATATATTCAGTGTATATATATATATATATCTATACAGTATATACATATATATATATATATATATACCGTGTATATATATATATATATATGTATATATATACAGTGTATGTATTATATAAATACACTGTATATATATATATACAGTGTATGTATATATATTATATATACACAGTGTGTGTATTATATATATATATATATACACACACACAGTGTGTGTTATATATATATATATACACAGTAGGGCGGAGTGAAAAACTCATTTTTCGAATTTTCAAATTGGCTAGTGTGGAAATGTGTGGAGTAGTGAGGAAATAAGCTGGTATAAATTTAAAATCATAACATTAATATCTTCAGGTGCCACAATGACCTTCAATATTGAAAAAAATTGAAAAAAGCAGATTTTAACCAATAATTACATAAGAGTCCACGATGCACAATAGACAAGAATTTATTCACAGTATAAAAATAGCTCAGTCAACCTTTAAAAAAAGTTTCTATTCTCTAAAAACAGTTTTCTATAGTCAGCTTACTCAGCTGTCACGTGAGTACCTCGGTTCAGTGTAGCTGTCGCTCTCGTAGCAGGTGGGTGTTCTGTTGTTGGCGTTACTCAGATAGTCTAAACTATATTTCTTATATATTTTGCATTTCTGTATTGTGTTGCCCTAAGTTTGCATGTACTATTAACTGAAATTAACGTATAATTGATATTAGCTCTTTCTTTTTCAGATTTGTATACTTTCAAAATGTCTCGAGTTTGTGCAAAATCAACCAGGGCCTCAACTGAGTGCCCCATGTTTGGTATGGGGGAAGATTTGTGGCACAGGAATCTTCCTACATACGAAGGAGTTTTTAAATATTACTTTTTGTAAGAAACGATTTGAAACAGAATACTAATAAAGATCCTTCAATATCTCAAATATTAGAACAAGTTGTTGATAAATTGAAAACAATTTGGGAAAGTGCTTCCGTCCCAATTCTGTCAGACAGGCGAATTGAAACAATGTTCAGAAGCTACCACGAAAAGTATCGTGTCATTATGAAGCCATACCAAAGCAGAAAAAATTCTGAAGTTTACAAAGCAAAGATTGATATGTTCAAAAAAGAAGCACACACGAAACTTTTTGACATTGCAGCGTGCAAGTGCAAAGTACTAACACAATGTTCTTGTCCCAAAGAAAAACGGTTCCAAAGGAAGAAGTGACGTTCCTCTTAGATCAAAGGAGTGAAAGAAAACTGTTTATTGATAGAGTAGATATTACACTCTCAAAGAAAAAAAGCATCTACGTTGCTAAGAAAGCAAAAGAAGCTGTGAGGCTCACCAAAGAATCTTCACAGGGGAAATTGCAGGATACAAATGTTGAATTATCATCATCGACATCAAACAGTGAAAGTGAATCTGGCGAAATATCAGACGATACATTTCCAGAGCCAGTTAGCTCGAAGAGAAAGCTCGAACAACCTGAAGAACAATTATTCAAGAAAAGGAAAACTACAAATCTACCTTCAGTGGCTACTGCTTGTGACAGGACTGCAGTTTCAGATCGAGCTGCAGCATTCATTGTTAGTGCAGTATTGCAAGATATTGGAGAAGTTTCTATTGACAATACATCTGAAGTAGTGGATAGGAGTAAAATCAGAAGAGAAAGACAAAAGAAGAGATCAGAAATTATGAAAGATCAAAATCAGGTCCCAATCAGAGGAATCTATTTTGATGGTCGAAAAGATTCTACACTCTTCCAAGAAAAAAAAAGAGTCCAAAGTATAGCAGAAGAAGGTAACAGAAGAACATATCACTTTAGTGAGAGAACCTGGTTCAGATTATTTGGGCCATTATTCTGTGAATTCTGGATCAGCTGAAGAAATATGTAAAGGAATGTTTGAGTATATTGGAAATAATGACATGAACCTGGAAAACCTTGTTGCCATTGGATGCGATGGTGCAGCAGTCAACACTTGAGAAAAGGGAGGCGTTATAAGGCTTATAGAATTGAAGCTGAAGAAGCCAGTTCAACATTTAGTGTGCCAGCTCCATGCCAATGAATTGCCATTACGCCATTTAGTGGCAAAGCTGGATGGAAAAACATCTGGCCCCCGCGGATTCACCGGTCCTATTGGCAGGGAATTAGAGAACTGTGAGAGTCTTCCTATTGTCGAGTTTGAAAGGATTGATGCTGAGGAACCAACTGTAGACTGTGAAGATCTTAGCACCGACCAAAAATATCTAATTGATATTCATCAGGCCATAACAAAGGGATATTGCTCTCCAGATCTTGCTCATCGTAGTCCAGGCAAAATGGCACATTCACGATGGCTGACTACAGCAAATCGTTTGCTTCGTCTATACGTTTCAACTGTAAGTCCATCTGAGAACCTCATGAACATTGCTTCTTTTATAATGAAGGTCTACATCCCAATGTGGTTTTCTATTAAGCAAAGTACGTCTTTTGTCAATGGCTCAAAACATGTTTTCAAAACTATTGAACTAACAAGAACACTGAATGACGAAGTAAAGGATATTGTAAACCCTGTCATACAAAGAAATGCATTTTTTGCAAATCCAGAAAATATTCTAGCATCAATGATTCATGATGACCGCAGCGCCATAAGAGAATTAGCGTGGAGGCGAATAAAGAAAGCAAGGCAAACAAACAAGGAAAAAGTTGTGAGGCGTTTCACAGTACCTGTTATTCAATTTGAAGCTACTGATTATACTGATTTAATTAAATGGCAAAAATGCATTGTCACTGAACCACCTGTGACAAGACACCTGACAGAAAATGAGATTGAAGAATTCATAGAAAACAAGAGTACCCCTCCATTCGAGAAATTCCCTTGTCATACACAAGTAGTAGAAAGAATGGTAAAATTAGTGACTGAAGCATCATCAAAAGTATTTGGATTGAACGCGCGAGATGGCTTCATAAGATCAACACTTCAGTCACGTAAAAAAATGCCATCATTCGAAAGTAAAGCTGAATATAAAGTTTAAATAAAACGTTAATAGAAAAAAACATGCGCAAGGATGGTGGTTGGGAGGGCATGGGTGGAGCTCGACACGCAGCCACCTCCTCGTGGTGAGTTCTGGATTATTTAGATCATTAATCAAAAGAACATTGATCTAAATAAACTAAGAGCTGCGTAATTCAGTAACTATTTTGGTAATTGGAACACTTAATAATAATAATAACAAGTAAGTTTCAGTTATTGTACTAATGCAGAATATAAGAAAATCATTATATTTCACTTTTTTCGACGGCTTTGTGGCACCTGAAGATATAATTTCGCAGAACTAATATTTATGCACAGTCATTATCTATAGCACCCACATATCTTCCGCACTAGCCATATTTGAATTCGAAAAAAAGTTTAAAAACCTCATTTTCGATCCGCCCTAATACACAGTGTGTATATATGTATATATTATATGTGTGTGTGTGTGTGTGTACACACAGTGTATATATATATATACACAGTGTGTATATATAAATATATATATATATATATATATATATAGATTGTATATATATATATATATATATATATATATATTAGGGTTATAACTTTTTACAACCTAATATTTCTGTACTTGAATTCGATGAACGTTTGCCTAAAAACAAAGAAACGAACTTTCATTTTAATATCTTTTTAGAAAAGGTCACCCCGAAATCAAAAAATCGATTATTGCATACGTAACTTTATTGCATATTCCATGTAATATAATAAAAGAACTCACAACATAATCGTTATAATACTTGTACATATATTACTGCTTATTGCTTAGAATAAACCGAAGTTGCAGTTTGTTTTTGTTTCTGCAGGCAGCATACAGTTCCTGCATAACTTTGATTGCACGTTCTGCACACTGATTACTTCTTGGTATCTTGAGTGAGGATGGCTCCTGCTTCCAGTGATTTTCCAATGAGTTCAATGGTTTTTTGTAAGGTTTCAATATTTCTGACAAGTTCTTGAAGTCATTTTCATTGTACATCTGATCAGTAAACCAATATTCTGCCCAGTTGTATGAAATGAATCTGCATACCTTCTCCAAAGTCTTCCTTGTTGTAGGTATAAGAATAAATGCAAGGATAGCTAGAATGGCTCTTGAATGCCACCTCGCATTGCTGATGTTTGGAATTTTCTGAAAGTTAATCAAAGGAAAATTCCCTTTTTCTTCAAAGAATCTAAACACCCTTGTTAGATTGTACAAAAACTTAATATCATCTCTCCATCCTGATTTCTCGAGGACCTCTTCTGTTCCATTAACAAACTGTGCCTTTAGTTCCTCATAATTCTTCACCAGTTGGGATACAAATGGATATTCGATGTTTGGAGAACTGGTGTTAGCACCAAGATCTTCGTCCATTACCAAACGGAGAATCCTGTCCAGAATGTGATGCTGACAACTGATAAATTGTGGTTTGCAGATACCCTTCTCTGAGAACATTCGTTGCAATTTGACAACAACTCCACTCTTTTTCCCAGTGTTAACACTTGTTGTATCAGCAACGATCATCTTTATTGCATTCTATAAGGTGTATTCATCAATAACTTTTGCAATTCCTTCAGCAATAGTTTCAGCCTTGCCATCTTTCAGACGCAATGCATCCAATTTTACTTCGGTTCTTTCATTTTAAGTACCACTACTTGATACTCATTTTCCTCAATGCGCTTTCCATCAAAATGTAAAGACCACTCTTCCATCTGTAAATTTTCAATCATTTCCTCCTTCAATTTAGCAGCCTCTTTGTATGCTGACTTGTAAATTGCTGCTTGACTTGGTGTTGGAATGTCAATACCATCAAGTGACAACTGTTTGCATATTTTAGCGGCTCTACTTGTTGATACTCCTATGGATGTCACCAAGTTGGTTGCAACTTTACTTTGTTATATCTTCTGGTTGGTGGAGTAATACTCTCTCTTCATCTTCATGCTCGCTCTCTTCAGATTCAGTACCACTACCAGCAGATACATGATTGTAAGATGTTGATGCTGATTCAGCAGGCAATTTTCGTCTCTTTGAAGGGTGAATCGTTTCTTCACTTGCAACTTGACCTGTAGAGTACCCCACTTCTCCTTTGCTTTCCACTTGAAGGTGGTACAGTCGTTTGTCTTCCGAGGATAACCATTGGCCATTTACTTTAGTGATATCAAAAAGTTCATTCAGGGCATCATATTTTCCCCTCCTGACACATTCATCATAAGTCTTCATCACCTTGTCAAGCTTTGCTCGTATTACTTGATCTGACACATGCGGAAAATTCAATTTATTCTTCCATAATTTTGTAACTTCTTTGGAAATTTCCACTATTCGCTCCTTTCTTCCTTTGATTTCTGTTCCAAGAAACTGGTACCGTCCAATGATTTGGATTTGGAGTGGCATTCTGCATTTTTCTTCTAGTGAAGATTTTTCTAAAGGCACACTTCCTCTTCTCTATGTGACTGCTGGAATCTCACTAAATTATTGGTCCAGATATCCTTGTTCTTCTGTATGGTAGTATCACTTTTCTGTGTGACATTATATTGCTTCTGAAACAGATATAAAAGGTATTAAGTTGATTTGCTTGTTTGTTTATATTATATTATATATATATAATATTAATATAATATATAGAAATAATATAATAATTAGAGGGCGGATTTTTAGGTGAAAAAATATGACCAAATATTTATTTTTTAGGTGATAAAATTTTGGAAATATTTTTAGAACATCCATAGAACGTCTCACGAAAATATTTATCACCAAATATTTTGGGCTCTATATATTTTTTGAGTTTGACTCCCCTCTACAAAACATTCTGGATACGCTTTTGTTTACATGTTAAAATGGAAGAAAAATTCAACAAATTATTATGGTGAATAAATTTAAAAAATGTTCTGGAATGTTCAAGAGTGCAGAAGCGAATTCCACATTTCGCTACGTTTTTTAATTAAGCGAACATATTACAAATAATAAAAGCTTACCTGAAATTGAGTTGAACTGAACAGTTGAGTAACTATTGCGCAATACTGGACACAAGTGATTCGGTTGATTTCATTTCGTGCTTTTATACAATTTGCGAGTGCATGAAGAACAATGTCGTGTGTTCTAGAATTTTCTTGTATGGGTGGATTGATATTAGTCATCGAATTTGAGCACCGGAAGTTATTTTTCGGGCGATCTCACGATATATTAGCGTACTGAAAAATTCGAAAATATTTTTTAGGTTAAAACCTAAAAGTTCGCCCTCTAATAATAATATATTTATATACTTATGAGTAGTAACGTAAATATATGGTTATGGTGATTCAAACGTTTGATTTGGGGGTGCACCATTTTGTGTTTCCTTTCCTTCGTGGTTTTATTCATCATAAATATTTTTCACGTGTTACTTTCGTGAAATAATTTTCATATATATATATATATATATATATATATATATATATATATATATATATATATACACATACATATATATATATATATATATATATATATATATATATACACATACATACATACATATACATATACATACATATATATATATATACACATACATATATACATATACATACATATATGTATATATATATATATCTATATATACACATATACATATACATATACATACATATACATATACATACATATACATACATACATACATACATACATACATACATACATACATATATATAAATATATATACATACATATATATATATATATACATACATACATACATATGTATGTGTGTATATATATATATATATATATTACATACATATATAATATGTAAATATATATAATATAAAAATATATTATATAATATTATATATATATATATATATATATATATATATATAATACTGTCATAATACTGTCTCTTCTTTTCAGGCTGCCGCAACCCGAACAGTCCCAGCGTAAATTCCACAAATTTCCCATACGCTCGCGAACGTGTCGCAATTACAAACAATTTGAAGGTTCTATCCTTAAATGCTCGTAGCCTACGAACTTAAATTGAACGAATTCAAACTTCTTGTTGCGGTTATATATAGGCCCCCTAATCAAACAGCTGATCCGGACGAAGCGTTATATCGTGAAATAAAGAGAATAATCGGTAGTGAGCAGGCTTTAGTTATGGGTGACTTTAATTGCGCCAACGTGAATTACGATACAATGCAGGGAGACGCGGAAGGTAATCGCTTAGTTAATTTTCTCGAGGATAGCTTTCTTATTCAAAAGGTTGGGGAACCTACGAGGTTGGACAGTATTTTAGATTTAGTAATAACTACGGATGATAGGCTAATTACTGATCTTCAAGTAATAGAACCGTTAAGCAATAGCGATCACAATATGGTAGAGTTTGTCCTCTCAGTAAGTCACTCGAAACCAACTAACTCGACTAAAATTCCTAACTTCCAGCACGCAGACATTTGTAAATTTCGAGATAAATTGTCACACGTCAATTGGGAAAACGTGATGGGGAACTCCAACGCAAAACTAATGTGGGAATCGTTTGAAACAGTATTTAGGACTATAAATGAGGAATGTGTACCGTACAAAAATAAGCGTGCGAAAGTAAACAACAAGCCCTTGTGGTTTACTTCTAGAGTAGGAGACATTATAAAGAGTAGAGATAGGGCTTATAGGCAGCATAAGTGCGATAAAAACAATTTGTTGTTACGAAACAACTACATCTCTCTGAGGCGTGAAGCGAAAAGTGTAATAAAAAGTCCAAGCGCGAATTTGAAATCTCCATAGCTCGTGACGGTAAAAAAACCCAAGCGATTCTTTCAATACGTCAATAATAGAAATCCAGTAAAAGTGTCTTGGGGTCTTTGAAAAATGTAAACGGATATCTAGTTTCTGAAAACAAGGAAATGGCTACCTTGCTAAACGAATTTTTACGTCAGTTTTTACTATAGAAGATCTAACGAATATCCCTACGATCATCGACATAATACCTTATGATAATGGTAATATTTTGGATAATATCGTGGTTAGTGATAAAATGAAAACGCGTAAATCACCGGGGCCGGATTCCATATATCCCATACAACTAAAAGAATTAAAAGATAGCATTGTTGTGCCGCTAACAAAGATTTTTAATGCGTCTATTTCTGAGGGGTGCGTACCAGATAATTTCAAGTTAGCAAACGTAACACCTATCTTTAAGAAAGCCGATAAAGGTGCGGCGGGAAATTATAGGCCAATCAGTTTAACGTCTGTTGTAGGTAAGCTACTGGAATCAATAATTAGGGATCGTATAGTCGAACACTTAGAATTCCATAAGCTAGATAGAAATACGCAGCACGGTGTTAGGCGAAACAAATCTTGCTTAACTAATCTTTTAGAATTTTTCCAAAGCGTGGTTGACGGTTACGATAGATATAGGAGGTTGATGTATTGTATTTAGATTTTCAAAAAGCGTTTGACACCGTGCCGCACAAAAGACTCATTGAAAAAACTAAGACTCATGGAATCAGGGGTGTAGTAGTAAATTGGCTAGAAGAGTGGTTGCAAGGTAGGAAACAGAGGGTGGTCGTTGATGGAGCGGAGTCGTGTTGGGCTAATGTAGCAAGTGGCGTTCCTCAGGGTTCTGTATTGGGCCCCTTGCTTTTTCTTATATATATTAACGATTTAGATGTCGGCCTAGTCAGCACAGTTTCAAAGTTTGCGGATGACACGAAGCTGGGTGGTAGGGCGATAAATGACGAAGATAGCGGTAAAGTCTAGGAAGATCTGAATAAAATCGTTGATTGGTCAGTCACAGGGCAAATGAGATTTAACGTTGATAAGTGCAAAATTTTGCATATAGGTTCGCGTAACGGAAATTTTGCGTATAGTATGTCAGGGAAAGATTTAACAAGCGTAGAGCAGGAAAAAGATTTAGGAGTTATAGTCACTGATGATTTAAAAGTAGCGAAACAAAGTACAGCAGCGGTCAATAAGGCGAACAAAGTATTAGGTTTTATAGCTCGAAATTTTGTGTACAAATCGCGCGATATTATAGTTCCTCTTTATAAATCATCAGTTAGACCCCATTTGGAGTACGCGGTCCAATTTTGGACTCCGCATATGCGCAAAGATATAGACAAAATCGAAAGAGTTCAAAGACGAGCAATTAAGATGATTCAGTCGCTTAGGTCAAAGTCGTACGAGGATAGGCTTAAGGAGTTAAAATTGACAACACTCGAGACTAGGAGGTTAAGGGGTGATCTAATCCAGGTTTTGAAAATTATGAATGGGTTCGATAACGTAGATAGAGATAGCTTTCTCGAAATATCTCAATATAATAGGAATAGAAATAACGGGTGTAAGTTGACAAGTAGAAGGTTCGAGACAGAAGTTGCCAAAATCTTCTTTACGCATAGAATAGTAAATAGCTGGAATAGTTTGCTGGTAGAAGTAATTAGTAGCACGTCTATAAACATGTTTAAAACTCGATTATAATGTTATAATGTTATAATGTTTCAGACCAACAAAGACCCTAGGATCCACTCATGGCTGGTCTAACTAACTGTGGTCGTAATCGTGTATTGTGTATGTCCTCTGTGGTGGCGGAGGGGACCTACAATTTTACGTGGGTTCCGAACCACAAGAACATAAGAAATTTATGTAAAAACTGCCGGTAATTTGACAACGACCAATTTTTACGAAACTAAATAATTATCAATTTAAAACTAATTAATTATCGATTTAAAACTAAAGATAGAATCTGGATCCAGAGGATCAAGTCATAATAGACTACTATCCACAAATGTTACACTCTATATCTATTATAACGGACATGCAAATATATCAGATCCAAAGAATCCAGTCAATTTCATTACGGTATCCATCAAGTCACGGTCCATATCGATTGCGGACCAAGTCAAAATTTACAACCATATACATTACAATACAGTATATACACTTATGAGGAAAAGTGTAGGTGTGGCTGTAAAGACTGTACAGTAATGTAGAAATGTGTGTGCACCCATTATGGGTCTCCCCTTTAAAGGTGTTTGTGGGGCAAGTGAAGCTCATGAGTTTTTCAATACCTCACAGTACGATGGGGGGCACCGCTCGGCAGAGGAATCTCTTTAAATGGGGTGAGTAAGGACAGAGAGTATCCCCTAACCCAAGACGCTGCCTCCCTATATCCCACAACACTTGTGTTGAGCTGTGGGATCTATCCCCACAAAGCCTTAATTTTACTACCTTAAACTGTACCCTTTCTATCAACATGCGCGTCTAATCGATTTTCAAACATGTTTATAGACGTGCTACTAATTACTTCTACCGGCAAACTATTCCAGCTATTTTCTATTGTATGCGTAAAAAGGTTTTTCGCAACTGCTGTCTCGAACCTTCTACTTGTCAACTTACACCCGTTATTTCTAGTCATATTATATTGAGATATTTCGAAAAAGCTATCTCTATCTACGTTATCAAACCCATTCATAGTTTTAAAAACCTGGATTAGATCACCCCTTAACCTCCTAGTCTCGAGAGTAGTCAATTTTAACTCCTTAAGCCTATCCTCGTACGACTTTGACCTAAGAGACGGAATCATCTTAGTTGCTCGTCTTTGAACTCTTTCGATTTTGTCTATATCTTTGCGCATATGCGGATTCCAAAATTGGACCGCGTACTCCAAATGGGGTCTAACTAATGATTTATAAAGTGGAACTATAATATCGCGCGATTTGTACTCAAAATTTCGAGCTATAAACCCTAACACTTTGTTCGCCTTATTGACCGCTGCTGTACTTTGTTTCGCTACTTTTAAATCACCAGTGACTATAACTCCTAAATCTTTTTCCTGCTCTACGCTTGTTAAATCTTTCCCTGACATACTATACGCAAAATTACCGTTACGCGAAACTATATGCAAAATTTTGCACTTATCCACGTTAAATCTCATGTGCCATGTGACTGACCAATCAACGATTTATTCAGATCTTCCTGAATTTTACCTCTATCTTCGTCATTAATCGCCCTACCCCCCAGCTTCGTGTCATCCGCAAACTTTGAAACTGTACTGACTAGGCCGACATCTAAATCGTTAATATATATAAGAAAAAGCAAGGGGCCCAATACAGAACCCTGAGGAACGCCACTCGCTACATTAGCCCAACACGACTCCGCTCCATCAACGACCACCCTCTGTTTCCTGCCTCGCAACCACTCTTCTAGCCAATTTATTACTACACCCTGATTCCATGAGCCTTAGTTTTTTCAATGAGTCTTTTGTGCGGCACGGTGTCAAACGCTTTTTGAAAATCTAAATACACTACATCAACCGCCCGATGTCTATCGTAAACGTCAACCACGCTTTGGAAAAATTCTAAAAGATTAGTTAAGCAAGATTTGTTTCGCCTAAAACCGTGTTTCGTATTTCTAACCAGATTATGCACTTCTAAGTGTTCGACTATACGATCCCTAATTATTGATTCTAGTAGCTTACCTACAACAGACGTTAAACTGATTGGCCTATAATTTCCCGCCTCACCTTTATCGCCTTTCTTAAAGATAGGTGTTACGTTTGCTAACTTGAAATTATCTGGTACGAACCCCTCAGAAATAGACGCATTAAAAATCTTTGTTAGCGGCACAACACTGCTATCTTTTAATTCTTTTAGTTGTGTGGGATATATGGAATCCGGACCCGGTGATTTACGCATTTTCATTTTATCAATATAGCGCATTACGTCCCCTTCACTAACGACAATATTATCCAAAATATTACCATTATCAAAAGGTATTATGTCTATGACCGTAGGGATATTCGTTACATCTTCTATAGTAAAAACTGACGTAAAAAATTCATTTAGCAAGGTAGCCATTTCCTTGTTTTCAGAGACTAGATCTCCATTTACATTTTTCAATGGACCTAAGACACTTTTTACTGGATTTCTATTATTGACGTATTGAAAGAATCGTTTTGGGTTTTCTTTACCGTCACGAGCTATGGGAGATTTCAAATTCGCGCTTGGACTTTTTTATTACACTTTTCGCTTCACGCCTCAGAGATATGTAGTTGTTTCGTAGCAACAAATTGTCTTTATCGCACTTATGTTGCCTATAAGCCCTATCTCTACTCTTTATAATGTCTCGTACTCTAGAAGTAAACCACAAGCGCTTGTTGTTTACTTTCGCACGCTTAATTTTGTACGGTACACATTCCTCATTTATAGTCCTAAATACTGTTTCGAACGATTCCCACATTAGTTTTGCGTTGGAGTTCCCCATCACGTTTTCCCAATTGACGTGTGACAATTTATTTCGAAATTTACTAAAGTCTGCGTGCTGGAAGTTAGGAATTTTAGTCGAGTTAGTTGGTTTCGAGTGACTTACTGAGAGGACAAACTCTACAATATTGTGATCGCTATTTCTCAACGGTTCTATTACTTGAAGATCAGTAATTAGCCTATCATCCGTAGTTATTACTAAATCTAAAATACTGTCCAACCTCGTAGGTTCCCCAACCTTTTGAATAAGAAAGCTATTCTCGAGAAAATTAACTAAACGATTACCTTCCGCGTCTCCCTGCATTGTATCGTAATTCACGTTGGCGCAATTAAAGTCACACCATAACTAAAGCCTGCTCACTACCGATTATTCTCTTTAGTTCACGATATAACGCTTCGTCCGTATCAGCTGTTTGATTTGGGGGCCTATATATAACCGCAACACGAAGTTTGAAATCGTTCAATTTAAGTTCTGCTATAGTCGAATCTATCGGTTCTGGAATTGAGTGCTTTACTTCTATAACGTTCGCAATATTATCTTTGATATACAACATAACACCGCCTCCTCGCCTACCTATTCTGTTTTTAACAAAAAGTCTATAACCTTTAATTTGATATTCCCCTACAAAGTCACGTGTTTCAGTGCTAAGCCACGATTCATTTATCGCAATTAAATCATAGTCTTTACAAGCAATTAAGGAAAAAAATTCGTTTATTTTATTTCGTAGGCTACGAGCATTTAAGGATAGAACCTTCAAATTGCTTGCAATTACGGTAGTAAAATTAAGGCTTTCTGGGGATAGATCCCACAGATCAACATAAGTGTTGTGGGATATAGGGAGGCAGCGTCTTGGGTTATAGGATACTCTCTGTCCTTACACACCCCATTTAAAGAGATTCCTCTGCCGAGCGGTGCCCCCCATAGTACTGTGAGGTATTGAAAAACTCATGATCTTCACTTGCCCAACAAACACCTTTAAATGGGAGACCCAAAATGGGTGCACACACATTTCTACATTACTGTACAGTCTTTACAGCCACACCTACACTTTTCCTCGTAAGTGTATATATTGGAATGTATATGGTTGTAAATTTTGACTTGGTCCGCAATCGATATGGACCGTGACTTTATGGATACCGTAATGAAATTGACTGGATTCTTTGGATCTGATACATTTGCATGTCCGTTATAAATAGATATAGAGTGTAACATATTTGTGGATAGTAGTCTAATAGTCTATTATGACTTGATCCTCTGGATCCAGAGATTCTATATTTAGTTTCAATTCGATAATTAATTAGTTTTAATTTGATAATTATTTAGTTTCGTAAAAATTGGTCGTTGCCAATTTACCGGCAGTTTTTACATAAATTTCTTATGTTCTTGTGGTTCGGAACCCACGGAAAATTGTAGGTCCTCTCCGCCACCACGGAGGACATACACAATACACGATTACGAACACAGTTAGGTAGACCAGTCATGAGTGGATCCTAGGGTCTTTGTTGGTCTGAAACATTATAACATTATATACTATATATATTATATATATATATATATATATATATATATATATACACTATATATACTACATATATACTATATATATATACTATATATACTATATATATATATATAAATAATATATATACACTATATATAAAGGGTGATCCAGAGAAATGGGACCCAAAAAAACCCCTGTAACTCTTAAAGTATAAGTCCTTTTATAAAATCATACGCATCATTCGAAAGAGGATAGTAACAAGTTTGTACATGATTGTATAGGTTTTGACAATACAAGACAAGATAAGATACAAAACAAAATAAAAGTGTTAGTTAAAACTAACCCTTCAAGATGACTGCATGGACTGTGGAACAGCTGCGTTTCATAACTGAGCAATATTATGAGCATGGAAGAAGTGTAGTTTCAGCTCTTAGAAGGTGATTTTGACATCTGAAAATTTGTCTTGAAAGATCTTTGAGCTGAAACTACACTTCTTCCATGCTCATAATATTGCTCAGTTATGAAACGCAGCTGTTCCACAGTCCATGCAGTCATCTTGAAGGGTTAGTTTTAACTAACACATTTATTTTATTTTGTATCTTATCTTGTCTTGTATTGTCAAAACCTATACAATCCTGTACAAACTTGTAACTATTCTCTTTCGAATGATGTGTATGATTTTATAAAAGGACTTATACTTTAAGAGTTACAGGGGTTTCTTTGGGTCCCATTTCTCTGGATCACCCTATATATATATATATATATATATATATATATATATATATATATATATATATATATATATATATATATATATATATATATATATATATATATATATATATATATATTATATATATAATATATATATATATATAATATATATATATATATATATATATATATATATATATACTATATATACTATATATATACTATATATACTATATATATACTATATATATATATATATATATATACTATAATACTATATATATATATACTATATATACTCTATATATATATACTATATATACTATATATATATACTATATATGCGTAATGGAGCCCCATTGAGAAAACCTAAGACATGTCTACCAGTAATAACAAACAATAAGTTTTCTGTTTTAGGTTTTGAAGATGATGATGAACCGGAAATACGACTCGTTGGCGATTCCATTGTTCGAGGACAGCTCGAGGAATTCTGTGGGAGAAACCCTCGTCGTCGCCGTTACTGCTACCCTGGTGCAAGGGTGGAGGATATAACTAATAGTGTTGACCAATTTACAGATGGTACCTCCGAGGACACAACGTATGTTATTCATGTCGGTACTAATAACGTTTTAAATTCTAGATCGGAAGAACTGCTGGCTAGGTACAGGGACTTACTAGAGCGATTAAAGGAAAAAACTAATAAGATTGTTTTAACAGGTATACTTCCTCGAATTATCCATCGTAACGATTTCTACAGCAAGGCGACCTATATTAACAATAACCTAAAGTCTCTTTGCCAACAGGAAGGAGTGCATTTTGAGAATTTTTGGAACAGTTTCTGCGGCAGGAGGGACTTGTTCCTCGGAGATGGACTTCATCTTAATGACGTAGGAGCTGCGCGTTTAGGAAGACTATTTCATAATACTGTCTCTTCTTTTCAGGCTGCCGTAACTCGAACGGTCCCAGCGTAAATTCCATAAATTTCCACTGCGCTCGCGAAGTTGTCGCAATTACAAACAATTTGAAGGTTCTATCCTTAAATGCTCGTAGCCTACGAAATAAAATAAACGAATTTTTTTCTTTAATTGCTTGTAAAGACTATGATATAATTGCGATAAATGAATCGTGGCTTAGCACTGAAACTCGTGACTTTGTAGGGGAGTATCAAATTAAAGGTTATAGACTTTTTGTTAAAAACAGAATAGGTAGGCGAGGAGGCGGTGTTATGTTGTATATCAAAGATAATATAGCGAACGTTATAGAAGTAAAGCACACAATTCCAGAACCGATAGATTCGACTATAGCAGAACTTAAATTGAACGATTTCAAACTTGTTGTTGCGGTTATATATAGGCCCCCTAATCAAACAGCTGATACGGACGAAGCGTTATATCGTGAACTAAAGCGAATAATCGGTAGTGAGCAGGCTTTAGTTATGGGTGACTTTAATTGCGCTAACGTAAATTACGATACAATGCAGGGAGACGCGGAAGGTAATCGTTTAGTTAATTTTCTCGAGGATAGCTTTCTTATTCAAAAGGTTGGGGAACCTACGAGGTTGGACAGTATTTTAGATTTAGTAATAACTACGGATGATAGGCTAATTACTGATCTTCAAATAATAGAACCGTTGGGCAATAGCGATCACAATATGGTAGAGTTTGTCCTCTCAGTAAGTCACTCGAAACCAGCTAACTCGACGAAAATTCCTAACTTCCAGCACGCAGACTTTAGTAAATTTCGAAATAAATTGTCACACGTCAATTGGGAAAACGTGATGGGGAACTCCAACGCAAAACTAATGTGGGAATCGTTCGAAACAGTATTTAGGACTATAAATGAGGAATGTGTACCGTACAAAATTAAGCGTGCGAAAGTAAACAACAAGCCCTTGTGGTTTACTTCTAGAGTAGGAGACATTATAAAGAGTAGAGATAGGGCTTATAGGCTACATAAGTGCGATAAAGACAATTTGTGGTTACGAAACAACTACATATCTCTAAGGCGTGAAGCGAAAAGTGTAATAAAAAAGTCCAAGCGCGAATTTGAAATCTCCATAGCTCGTGACGGTAAAGAAAACCCCAAGCGATTCTTTCAATACGTCAATAATAGAAATCCAGTAAAAAGCGTCTTGGGGCCTTTGAAAAATCTAAACGGAGATCTAGTTTCTGAAAAAAGGAAATGGCTACCTTGCTAAACGAATTTTTTACGTCAGTTTTTACTATAGAAGATGTAACAAATATCCCTACGGTCACGGACATAATACCGTTTGATAATGGTAATATTTTGGATAATATAGTGGTTAGTGAAGGGGAGGTAACGCGCTATATTGATAAAATGAAAACGCGTAAATCACCGGGGCCGGATTCCATATATCCCATACAACTAAAAGAATTAAAAGATAGCATTGTTGTGCCGCTAACAAAGATTTTTAATGCGTCTATTTCTGAGGGGTGCGTACCAGATAATTTCAAGTTAGCAAACGTAACACCTATCTTTAAGAAAGGCGATAAAGGTGCGGCGGGAAATTATAGGCCAATCAGTTTAACGTCTGTTGTAGGTAAGCTACTGGAATCAATAATTAGGGATCGTATAGTCGAACACTTAGAATTCCATAAGCTAGTTAGAAATACGCAGCACGGATTTAGGCGAAACAAATCTTGCTTAACTAATCTTTTAGAATTTTTCCAAAGCGTGGTTGACGTTTACGATAGACATCGGGCGGTTGATGTAGTGTATTTAGATTTTCAAAAAGCGTTTGACACCGTGCCGCACAAAAGACTCATTGAAAAAACTAAGGCTCATGGAATCAGGGGTGTAGTAATAAATTGGCTAGAAGAGTGGTTGCGAGGCAGGAAACAGAGGGTGGTCGTTGATGGAGCGGAGTCGTGTTGGGCTAATGTAGCGAGTGGCGTTCCTCAGGGTTCTGTATTGGGCCCCTTTTTTTCTTATATATATTAACGATTTAGATGTCGGCCTAGTCAGTACAGTTTCAAAGTTTGCGGATGACACGAAGCTGGGTGGTAGGGCGATTAATGACGAAGATAGAGGTAAAATTCAGGAAGATCTGAATAAAATCGTTGATTGGTCAGTCACATGGCAAATGAGATTTAACGTTGATAAGTGCAAAATTTTGCATATAGGTTCGCGTAACGGTAATTTTGCGTATAGTATGTCAGGGAAAGATTTAACAAGCGTAGAGCAGGAAAAAGATTTAGGAGTTATAGTCACTGGTGATTTAAAAGTAGCGAAACAAAGTACAGCAGCGGTCAATAAGGCGAACAAAGTGTTAGGTTTTATAGCTCGAAATTTTGAGTACAAATCGCGCGATATTATAGTTCCACTTTATAAATCATTAGTTAGACCCCATTTGGAGTACGCGGTCCAATTTTGGAATCCGCATATGCGCAAAGATATAGACAAAATCGAAAGAGTTCAAAGACGAGCAACTAAGATGATTCCGTCGCTTAGGTCAAAGTCGTACGAGGATAGGCTTAAGGAGTTAAAATTGACAACACTCGAGACTAGGAGGTTAAGGGGTGATCTAATCCAGGTTTTCAAAATTATGAATGGGTTCGATAACGTAGATAGAGATAGCTTTTTCGAAATATCTCAATATAATAGGACTAGAAATAACGGGTGTAAGTTGACAAGTAGAAGGTTCGAGACAGCAGTTGCAAAAACTTTTTTACGCATAGAATAGTAAATAGCTGGAATAGTTTGCCGGTAGAAGTAATTAGTAGCACGTCTATAAACATGTTTAAAAATCGATTAGACGCATATGTTGATAGAAAGGGTATAGTTTAAGGTAGTAAAATTAAGGCTTTCTGGGGATAGATCCCACAGCTCAACACAAGTGTTGTGGGATATAGGGAGGCAGCGTCTTGGGTTAGGGGATACTCTCTGTCCTTACACACCCCATTTAAAGAGATTCCTCTGCCGAGCGGTGCCCCCCATAGTACTGTGAGGTATTGAAAAACTCATGATCTTCACTTGCCCCACAAACACCTTTAAATGGGAGACCCAAAATGGGTGCACACACATTTCTACATTACTGTACAGTCTTTACAGCCACACCTACACTTTTTCTCGTAAGTGTATATATTGTAATGTATATGATTGTAAATTTTGACTTGGTCCGCAATCGATATGGACCGTGACTTGATGGATACCGTAATGAAATTGACTGGATTCTTTGGATCTGATATATTTGCATGTCCGTTATAAATAGATATAGAGTGTAACATATTTGTGGATAGTAGTCTATTATGACTTGATCCTCTGGATCCAGAGATTCTATCTTTAGTTTTAAATCGATAATTAATTAGTTTTAAATTGATAATTATTTAGTTTCGTAAAAATTGGTCGTTGCCAATTTACCGGCAGTTTTTACATAAATTTCTTATGTTCTTGTGGTTCGGAACCCACGTAAAATTGTAGGTCCCCTCCGCCACCACGGAGGACATACACAATACACGATTACGAACACAGTTAGGTAGACCAGCCATGAGTGGATCCTAGGGTCTTTGTTGGTCTGAAACATTATAACATTATAACATTATTATATATATATATATATATATATATATATATATACTATGTATACTATATATACTATATATATACATAATACTATATATATATACTATATATACATATACATATACTATATATATATATACTATATATATATATATACTGTGTATATATATGTAATATATGTATAGTATATATATATACATATATATACTATATATATAGTATATATATAGTATATATAATATTATATAATTATATATATATACTCTATATATACTATATATATATATATATATACACTATATATATATATATATACTATATATATATACTATATATATATTACTATATATACTATATATATATATTATATATATATATATACTATATATATATATATATATATATATATATATATATATATATATATATATATATTATACATATAGTATATATAGTATATATATATATATATATATACTCTATATATATATATAATATACTATATATATATATATATATATATAGTATATGTTAACCCCTCCGTCTATGGCTCTGAGTCGGTTCGGAATCGACGGGGGTTCTGGTTAGGAGGCTGCAACGGATATTTCTTCTATAACATTTTAATTCTTTTCGGTCGCCTCTTGTTAAACTCTTGGCTACAGACTCGCCAGACTGTTATGCCAATATCTTACTTAACTGACTAAGTTCTGAAGAGAGCACGGCTCGAAGGGAAAAATAAAAAGATCTCTTACGGTAATTTACTTCTTAAAAATGTACAGTTACTGCTCTGAATTTACAGGGGTAGAGGTTCGACCTCTTTCGACCATGGCTCAGGCCGGAATCTAAAAATATTAAGAAGGCAAGGGGCCTCTGCCCCCTCCCCGCAGCGAGGCTGCTAACAAGGGAGGCTCGTAATGAAGTGCTAATATGAAGTGACTTAATCAAGAAGTCTAATGAGAAGTTCCGTAATTTTACAAATACATGTATAATATAACCCTAAATGTTTGGGGGAAGAAAGTTGAAGGTTAAGTTTCCCCCCTTTTAAACACATGATCAGATGGTTTGAAAAATTTCCAACTAAAAACAATAAAAAAAATAAAAATAAAAAAACTAATCGTATATTTTTTTGCCGAGTCTACATTTATGAAGGCGTTATCGTTTCGTAATAGTACACATAAGTACAAATTAAGTACACGATGAGTACGTATTAATTTGGTTATTACCAAATACGATTACAATTATGGATTACTTCATATTCACTTATTGTTTAATTACATTTCTATTTAAAAGTACATTCTTACATTATAAATTAAATCATTACATTAAATTACAGTTCATTGAAGTACATTACAAGTTATTATTAATTACAGTTTCATTAAAGTACATTACGTTAGTTAAATTAAAGTATTACAGTTAATTACAATTAAACAGTTTAATATAACTTTGTTTTGTTTTTACAGTGTTTCATATAATAGACAATTAAGATGTTAGAAATATAATACAAAGTACATGGCACACATGATATAGATTTATATACATAATATGTTTATAATATGTTTAACATGTTATAAATTTGAAATCAGAGCGAACGGATATATTTTATCTTTGAGGCGTTTCGAATCTGTCGTCGTGAGCGGAATTCGATCTTAGTAAGCATTTATGAATATCTTGAGGGAAGTGAAAGCACTTGAAAAAAAAATAATAAAAAAAATAATACGAGAACGTATTTTTGCGTTTTCGAACGAACGAGAAAAAATGAATATTTAATAAAATTTATACAGGATAATGATCAAGGGGAATTAATGACGGGGAAAACGTGACGTATGGATGAATATGGTTGAATAATAATGTTTATACTACATAACACCACAACCTTATTACTAAAGAATTTACCATACATTGAATACGGAAGATGTCCAAATACTAAGAACGTGATTTAGTGTATAAAGTATGGGAAACGAAAAGAGAATAAAGTTATTTTATGACGTCATAGTGTATGTCATTATTAGAAAAGATGAATTAGAGAAATACAGTAATGAATAAAGAAGTATAAATCGAAATTTTATCCAAAACTCGCTTAGGCGATTTTGGTTTCTTATGTAAAAATGAACATTCAAACATAAAACTATAAGAACATAAGTACTGCATGAAGACAATGAATCCATATAATGATGGTGTAGGAATTGTTCATTGTTCACTTTCTTCAGTATTTCCCCCCCTAAAATGGTATTAATACAATAATAATACAATACAATTGAGAAAATAACATCTAACGAATTCAAATTAGATGATGACGAATTTTTTCTTTACATTACAAATTTTTATACAGAACAAGTGAGTTATTATATAATATAAAAGAATTCAAAGGTTAAAACTTTACTTTTATACAAACAGAATAAAGGATTAATACGTTAATTTAGACAAACATTTAAGTTAGACAAACAATGATCTGGTTAAAATTTTTTACCAAATTTTATTTTTTCTGTGGGATGAATTACATACATAATGAGTAGAGTAGATAAAAGGGAAAAACGTAAATCGTACAATCTATAAACTAATTTTTATTGGCTAGCGTTGGTAAAAATAGAATTACGTAATGGATGATGTATAGACCTGTGGTCTAGTGTGTATTTGGGTGTATTAGGTGCTAAGTGTGAATCTTACAATTTCGAAGGACAGATTAGATTAGCTGAGAGGATTTTTAAATTAACCGAATAAATGCCTGAGCAAAAATTTATATATAGTAAGCAGAAATGCTTAGGACTATATAAATAGCAGAGTTAGCACTTACACGCTATGAAATAGTTTGTGATATCCAATGATTTTAGAAGAAGGTTTGTGTATATATAATATATATAGTGTGCATACATGCGTGTGTATGTGTAGGGATTTGGAAGGTTTTTGAATGAACAAAGTTTAAAAATAATGTATAATAATTTAAGATGGGTTTAGGGTTATACAGTAAAATCTTTTAAGTTTAAGTCAATTATTGTTATTATTATTATTATTATTATAAAATCCTTTAAGTTCAAGGTAGTATTTAAGTATTTAATTAAATCAGTTACACGAATTAAGGTAATAAAAAAAACCGTACTTACTGTAGTCGTATGTCAATTTGACTATAGTTTTCGTTTGATACCTTACAAATGGTACAATAACAATTTAAGGACAATTACTCACGATTAATTGAACAAAAAAAAAATAAAAATACAAATTAAAAATAGAGATCAATTATGCATTTTAACGAGCTAACATAATTTTATAATATTCTTAAAAATAAAAGTAAATCGAACCATAGATGAATTTCGGCCAAGAATAAAAAATTATTGAAATGGAAGGAAAGCATTTCGAACAATCTTTTCTTTTAATAATTTCAATTAAATTTTACATTAAAAATTATTTTTATATAATGAAAAAAAAATATTAAAAAGGTTTAATAATTTTTGCATATTAAGTAGAAAAATTATACTCTTTCGTTGAATGTTGATAGAATTTGAATTATTTGATTTTTTTAATCTGAAAACTTGTTTGCATATAGACAAATACATGTTTTATTGTGTAGAAGTTTTATTAGAAATTAAATGACTGAAATTTAGGGTATGTGCGGTCATACGGGTAAATTTCCCGATTGTACAGAGCAGGATAAATTAGGTACATGATCGATTAATTGTTACGCTATTTCTGTCATCATATAATCAAAATAATTATAAAACTCGTTAAAAACTTTTGTAAAAACGGTTTTGGTCGACACTGGGTTCAACTGGGGTTGGGGTGTTAAAATAAAAATAAAATAAAAAAACAAAGTTTGGAGTACTACATTCGGGGGAATTGAGTGACTAAGCGGGGGATATAAGTCTGAAATTGACAATAAGTCTTTCGTGAGCACTTTGCTCTTTAAAAAAGATTGCTTGTCACACTACTTAGAACAAAAATTAAAAAAAAGTTGAAACAAAACGGAGGGACGGCATGTTCCTCATATACATTACAATAATTACCAAAATCGTTACAACCTTTGTAAAAACGGTTTTGTTACAAATAATGAATTACATAACTATATATTTATATACGCAAAACTGGCATGAAAAGAAAAGACAAATCGGTCAATTTCCTTCTCACAAACAAAAAAAAAGGTTAAACTAAAGACGCAACCCGGTCAATTCAGGTTGAATTAAATTCTCTTTTACAACACAAAAAAAAGGTTGAATTAAATTCTTAGATTACATTTTCTTAAATTAAATTCTCTTAAATTACAAAGAAAAAGTTGAATTCAATTGACTGCATTGAAAACTGACTTGGGACTTGGAATACTTGGGACTCGGAAACTGACTTGGAATAAAACTGACTTGGAATAAAACTGACTTGGAATAAAACTGACTTCGAATAAAGCTGACTTCGAATAAAACTGACTTCGAATAAAACTGACTTCGAATACTTCTGAAATCTCTGGGGCGGTTGTCCCTCTTGGATGCAACCTTCTGAAACTGAAAACTGATTTGCAACTAAAACTGACTTGAAACTACTTCGAGTATCTTTATAAATCTCTGGGGTTTGGTTGTCCCTCTTGGATGCAACCAACCGAAACTGAAAACTGATTTGAAATTAACTGAAAATGGAAAATGACTGCACTTGATCTCTATTCAAGTGGAGACGATTAACCTCTGTTTTGGTTGACCCTCTTGTTGCAACCGACTTGAAATGCAATGAAGTATCTCTATAACTTAAACTGTCTAACTTGAACGCTTGTCAAGTATTTCTATAAATCTCTGGGGCGGTTGTCCATCTTGGCGCAACCTTCTGACTTGACCTCTTATCAAGTAGTATCTTGAAACTGTCTAACTTGAAATTAACTGAAAATGGAAAATTACTGCACTTGATCTCTATTCAAGTGGAGACGATTAACCTCTGTTTTGGTTGACCCTCTTGGTGCAACCTTCTGACTTCAAAAACTGACTTCAAAAAATGACTTAAAAAATGACTTCAAAAAATGACTTCAAAATTACTTCAAGTATCTCTCTAAATCTATAAACTCTCTATAAACACTCTGTAAACTCTCTGTAAACTCTCTGTAAACTCTCTGTAAACTCTCTCTTTCTTAATTTGCAAGTCAATTCAATTCAATAATTTGAAAAAAAATTTGCAAACAGAAATATAAAATGTAAACAACATTTCATTCGAATGTACACGAAGGTACGATACTATTATGTTTGATACATAAAATAAAATTATTCTATACTGAATATAACAGTGAAAATAACTCTCTTGAAATTAACTCTCTTGAAATTAACTCTCTTGAAATTAACTCTCTTGAAATTAACTCTCTTGAAATTAACTCTCTTGAAATTAACTCTCTTTGAAATTAACTCTCTTACTTTTAACTTCTCTTACATTTAACTTCTGTGAAAATTACTGTTTCACTAAAAAAAAATGTACCACTAGTGTCTGAAATGTTCACTGTGTTTCTTGTAAATTCTGACTTGATACTCATTATTAACTGTTAATAATAGTGACTTTTCAAATGTTTACAAATTTCTTAAAAAAACAAACTCTGTACTTAACAAAATTTTCTATGGGGAAATCCTCCGAGACGTGTCCTGAAGACGTCTTGCTGGCTACTTCTTCTTAGGTGAAACTAGGCGTGGAGAACTTGGAGTCATGACACACCGGTTCAAGGGTGGATGTTACGAACTAGAAGTCGTGACACGCCGGTCAACTGGTTTTATCCTGATGCAGGGTAATTTCTATCTTGGCCAAAGAGTGGCCTCTTGGTAAAATCTTCTTGTTAAAATCTTCTTGTTAAAATCTTCTTGTTAAAATCTTCTTCTTAAAATAATCTTCTTCTTAAAATAATCTGTTAAGATCCTGGTAAAGGGTCGCCACTCTGTTAACCCCTCCGTCTATGGCCCTGAGTCGGTTCGGAATCGACGGGGGTTCTCGTTAGGAGGCTGCAACGGATATTTCTTCTATAACATTTTAATTCTTTTCGGTCGCCTCTTGTTAAACTCTTGGTACAGACTCGCCAGACTGTTATGCCAATATCTTACTTAACTGACTAAGTTCTGAAGAGAGCACGGCTCGAACGGAAAAATAAAAAGTTTCTCTTACGGTAATTTACTTCTTAAAAATATACAGGTACTGCTCTGAATTTACAGGGCTAGAGGTTCGACCTCTTTTGACCATGGCTCAGGCCGGAATCTAAAAATATTAAGAAGGCAAGGGGCCTCTGCCCCCTCCCCGCAGCGAGGCTGCTAACAAGGGAGGCTCGTAATGAAGTGCTAATATGAAGTGACTTAATCAAGAAGTCTAATGAAGAAGTTCCGTAATTTTACAAATACATGTATAATATTACCCTAAATGTTTGGGGGAAGACAGTTGAAGGTTAAGTTTCCCCCCTTTTAAACACATGATCAGATGGTTTGAAAAATTTCAACTAAAAACAATAAAAAAAAATATAAATAAAAACTAATCGTATATTTTTTTGCCGAGTCTACATTTATGAAGGCGATATCATTTCGTAATAGTACACATAAGTACAAATTAAGTACACGACTGAGTACGTATTAATTTTGGTTCATTACAATTACGATTACAATTATGGATTACTTCATATTCACTTATTGTTTAATTACACTTCCATTTTAAAGTACATTCTTACATTATAAATTAAATCATTACATTTAATTACAGTTTCATTGAAGTACATTACAAGTTATTATTAATTACAGTTTCATTAAAGTACATTACGTTATATTAAATTAAAGTATTACAGTTAATTACAATTAAACAGTTAATATAACTTTGTTTTGTTTTTACAGTGTTTCATATTAATAGACAATTAAGATGTTAGGAATATAATACAAAGTACATGGCACACATGATATAGATTTATATACATAATATGTTATAATATGTTTAAAATGTTATAAATTTGAAATCAGAGCGAACGGAGATATTTTATCTTTGAGGCGTTCGAATCTGTCGTCGTGAGCGGAATTCGATCTTAGTAAGCATTTATGAATATCTTGAGGGGTGAACGCACTTGAAAAAAAAATAATAAAAAAAATAATACGAGAAGGTATTTTTGCGTTTTCGAACGAACGAGAAAAAATGAATATTTAATAAAATTTATATAGAATAATGTTCAAGGGGAATTAATGACGGGGAAAACGTGACGTATGGATGAATATGGTTGAATAATAATGTTTATACTACATAACACCACAACCTTATTATTAAAGAATTTACCATACATTGAATACGGAAGATGTCCAAATACTAAGAACGTGATTCAGTGTACAAAGTATGGGAAACGTAAAGAGAATAAAGTTATTTTATGACGTCATAGTGTATAAGTCATTATTAGAAAAGATGAATTAGAGAAATACAGTAATGAATAAAGAAGTATAAATCGAAATTCTATCCAAAACTCGCTTAGGCGATTTTGGTTTCTTATGTAAAAATGAACATTCAAACATAAAACTATAAGAACATAAGTACTGCATGAAGACAATGAATCCATATAATGATGGTGTAGGAATTGTTCATTGTTCACTTTTTACATATATATATATAATATATATATATATATATAATATATATATAATACTATATATATATATAATATATTATATATATATAATATATATATATATATATAATATATATATATATACTATATATATATATAATATATATATATATATACTATATATATATAGGTGTATATATATATATATATATATATATATATATATATACTATATATATATGTATATATAAAGATATACTATAATATATATCTACTATATATATATATATATATATTATATATATATATATATATATACTATATATATATATATACTATATATATATATATATATACATATATATATATATATATATATATATATATATACTATATATATACATATATATATATATACTATATATATATAATATACATATATATATATATATATATATATACTATATATATATATATATATATATATACATACTATTATATATACTATAAATATATATATATGTACTACAAATATATATACATATATATACTATATATCTATATATATATATATATACTGTGTGTATATATATATCCTCTATATATATATAAATATATATATACTGAATATATATATATATATATATACGTGTGTATATATATATATCCTCTATATATATAAATATATATATACTGTATATATATATATATATATTTGTATGGGATATATTGAATCCGGCCCCGGTGATTTACGCGTTTTCATTTTATCAATATAGCGCGTTACCTCCCCTTCAGTAACCACTATATTATCCAAATATTACCATTATGAAAAGGTATTATGTCTGTGACCGTAGGGATATTTGTTACATCTTCTATAGTAAAAACTGACGTAAAAAATTCGTTTAGCAAGGTAGCCATTTCCTTTTTTTCAGAAACTAGATCTCCGTTTACATTTTCAAAGGCCCCAAGACGCTTTTTACTGGATTTCTATTATTGACGTATTGAAAGAATCGCTTGGGGTTTTCTTTACCGTCACGAGCTATGGAGATTTCAAATTCGCGCTTGGACTTTTTTATTACACTTTTCGCTTCACGCCTTAGAGATATGTAGTTGTTTCGTAACAACAGATTATCTTTATCGCACTTCTCTTTATAATGTCTCCTACTCTAGAAGTAAACCACAAAGGCTTGGTGTTTACTTTCGCACGCTTAATTTTGTAAGTACACATTCCTCATTTATAGTCCTAAATACTGTTTCGAACGATTCCCACATTAGTTTTGCGTCGGAGTTCCCCATCACGTTTTCCCAATTGACGTGTGACAATTTATTTCGAAATTTACTAAAGTCTGCGTGCTGGAAGTTAGGAATTTTAGTCGAGTTAGCTGGTTTCGAGTGACTTACTGAGAGGACAAACTCTACCATACTGTGATCGCTATTGCCCAACGGTTCTATTATTTGAAGATCAGTAATTAGCCTGTCATTCGTAGTTATTACTAAATCTAAAATACTGTCCAACCTCGTAGGTTCCCCAACCTTTTGAATAAGAAAGCTATCCTCGAGAAAATTAACTAAACGATTACCTTCCGCGTCTCCCTGTATTGTATCGTAATTTACGTTGGCGCAATTAAAGTCACCCATTACTAAAGCCTGCTTACTACCGATTATTCGCTTTAGTTCACGATATAACGCTTCGTCCGTATCAGCTGTTTGATTAGGGGGCCTATATATAACCGCAACAACAGTTTGAAATCGTTCAATTTATGTTCTGCTATAGTCGAATCTATCGGTTCTGGAATTGTGTGCTTTACTTCTATAACGTTCGCTATATTATCTTTGATATACAACATAGCACCGCCTCCTCGCCTACCTATTCTGTTTTTAACAAAAAGTCTATAACCTTTAATTTGATACTCCCTACAAAGTCACGAGTTTCAGTGCTAAGCCACGATTCATTTATCGCAATTATATCATAGTCTTTACAAGCAACTAAAGAAAAAAATTCGTTTATTTTATTTCGTAGGCTACGAGCACTTAAGGATAGAACCTTCAAATTGTTTGTAATTGCGACAACTTCGCGAGCGCAGTGGAAATTTATGGAATTTACGCTGGGACCGTTCGAGTTACGGCAGCCTGAATAGAAGAGAAAGTATTATGAAATAGTCTTCCTAAACGCGCAGCTCCTACGTCATTAAGATGAAGTCCATCTCCGAGGAACAAGTCCCTCCTCCCGCAGAAACTGTTCCAAAAATTTGCAAAATGCACTCCTTCCTGTTGGCAAAGAGACTTTAGATTATTGTTAATATAGGTCGCCTTGCTGTAGAAATCGTTACGATGGATAATTCGAGGAAGTATACCTGTTAAAACAATCTTATTAGTTTTTTCCTTTAATCGCTCTAGTAAGTCCCTGTACCTAGCCAGCAGTTCTTCCGATCTAGAATTTAAAACGTTATTAGTACCGACATGAATAACATACGTTGTTTCCTCGGAGGTACCATCTGTAAATTGGTCAACACTATTAGTTATATCCTCCACCCTTGCACCAGGGTAGCAGTAACGGCGCCTACGACGAGGGTTTCTCCCACAGAATTCCTCGAGCTGTCCTCGAACAATGGAATCGCCAGCTAGTCGTATTTCCGGTTCATCATCATCTTCAAAACCTAAAACGGAAAACTTATTGTTTGTTATTACTGGTAGACATGTCTTAGGTTTTCTCAATGGGGCTCCATTACGCACTCGAACGAAGAGTTGGGAACTAGGAGAAGAGAGAGGGCTATTAATACTATTTATATTATTAACAAAAACTGAGGCAAGAGGGGTCGCAACTGGAGTCTCAAGGGATTCTAATTTAGCCGTCAGGAGCATCACCCTATCTTCAAGGATTACTCTGGCCTCCTTCTCACGTTCTAACTCGTTCCTCAGCACTTCCAAGTTTGAGCACCACCTGCAAACTAACTGTTCATTATTATTAGCCATTGTAAACGCGTAAGCGGCAAATTTCCCTTCACAGCGACTGCAAGTACTTGACTGGGGTGCCATGCTTTTAATTAGTTAAAGTACAAACAAAAACAAAAAACGAGCTTTTAGAAATTAATAAATTTTAACGTAGGTCTATCGCGTGCTTATTTTACCGTCACCTGCGAAAACCCGCAAAAATGTTCTTGAAACGCAGAAACAGGTTCTTGTAATACAATTTTATGCTAAATGAATATATATAATTAAGCTACCGACGAAATATATGTTAAAGAAAGAGTATTAAATGGAACTTATCTGTCTGCTGTTTACTGACTTAATCCCTTTTTTCCGACGGTAGGTGACCCTTCTGGAGGTCAGGTAGTGTGTGACGGGAATTTGAACCTTAAGAAACCTCGTTTCTGATAGATTTGAAAAACAACAAAGGCAAACCAAGGGAATTTCAACCTTATGAAACCTCGTGAAGTAACAGATTCGTGAACAAACAAGGCCCTAGCCTTGGTTTAGTCAAGTAATATAGTAATGAATAAATTCAATAAATAAAATATATTCGTTAATGAATGATTAGTAACCAAGTAATTTAGTTAAGAATGCACCAAACACTATTTTTTTTTTTTTTTTAAAGTCACTTGAACGGAAACCACTTATTCACTTGGTAACACTTGACACTCGATAAAACACGTCTGTTCACAGGGAAAGACTGATCACGACTATATGTGTATATATATATATTCCAGCTTTTTCCCTATATAGTATATATAGTATATATATATATATATATAGATATATATATATAGTATATATATATATATATATATATGCATATAACTGCAATAACCACGCAGTATATAAATGAATAGAAACGACATAAGTATTAAGGAACGTCTCTGCACACGAGGAGGAGAGATAACGAATAAATGAAAAATGAGGCGAACCGCCCGGGAATCGAACCCAGGGCCTTCCAATTGCCGGTTGGACGCGCTACCATTATGCTACGGACCTCAATTAATCACAAATCGAAATTCTCCCACATAGGGCAGAAACCAATGCCCTGAGAGGGCACCCTCGCAAATCGTGAATATGCGCATATAACTGCAATAACCACGCAGTATATAAATGAATAGAAACGACATAAGTATTAAGGAACGTCTGCACACGAGGAGGAGAGATAACGAATAAATGAAAAATGAGGCGAACCGCCCGGGAATCGAACCCAGGGCCATCCAATTGCCGGTTGGAAGCGCTACCATTATGCTACGGACGTCAATTAATCACAAATCGAAATTCTCCCACATAGGGCAGAAACCAATGCCCTGAGAGGGCACCCTCGCAAATCGTGAATATGCGCATATAACTGCAATAACCACGCAGTATATTTGTGATTAATTGAGGTCCGTAGCATAATGGTAGCGCGTCCAACCGGCAATTGGAAGGCCCTGGGTTCGATTCCCGGGCGGTTCGCCTCATTTTTCATTTATTCGTTATCTCTCCTCCTCGTGTGCAGAGACGTTCCTTAATACTTATGTCGTTTCTATTCATTTATATACTGCGTGGTTATTGCAGTTATATGCGCATATTCACGATTTGCGAGGGTGCCCTCTCAGGGCATTGGTTTCTGCCCTATGTGGGAGAATTTCGATTTGTGATTAATTGAGGTCCGTAGCATAATGGTAGCGCGTCCAACCGGCAATTGGAAGGCCCTGGGTTCGATTCCCGGGCGGTTCGCCTCATTTTTCATTTATTCGTTATCTCTCCTCCTCGTGTGCAGAGACGTTCCTTAATACTTATGTCGTTTCTATTCATTTATATACTGCGTGGTTATTGCAGTTATATGCGCATATTCACGATTTGCGAGGGTGCCCTCTCAGGGCATTGGTTTCTGCCCTATGTGGGAGAATTTCGATTTGTGATTAATTGAGGTCCGTAGCATAATGGTAGCGCGTCCAACCGGCAATTGGAAGGCCCTGGGTTCGATTCCCGGGCGGTTCGCCTCATTTTTCATTTATTCGTTATCTCTCCTCCTCGTGTGCAGAGACGTTCCTTAATACTTATGTCGTTTCTATTCATTTATATACTGCGTGGTTATTGCAGTTATATGCATATATATATATATATATATACTCTATATATATATATACTATATATATATATATATACTATATATACTATATAGGGAAAAAGCTGGAATGAAAGTGAAAAGTGATGAAAAGCACAATAAGGGTCTGGTAAAGTTAGTCTGTATTGGGGTTGCTGGGAAAGTTGACAAGGACACTTTGCTGTACAGAGAAGTTAAGGATGAAAATGGGGAGACTAAGCTGAAGAAAGGAAAGGGATAAGAGCACCATTTGACTTTCACAAAGAAGCCGGGAACTGAAAGTGGAACATATCTTACTCACAGAGTCATCCCAATTAAAGGTGCGACTGGAGTTCTTCTTCGTGAAGAAGTTGCTAGTGTCTTGGAGGAGTTTAACAGTGTTCATACCCTGAAAGCTGTCCTCCTTGACAACACAATTACAAACATTGCTGGGAGGGAGGCCTTGTAACAGCTCTGGAAAATAAAATTGAGCGGAAATTTCACACCATTGGCTGTTCACTCCATCAGAATGAGCTTCCTTTCAGAGCTGTTTTCAAGCATCTTGATGGCAGTACCAAAAGTCCCACTGCTTTCACTGGTTCGCTGGGAAAACTCTGTGAAATTAACTACCAAGATCTGCCACAAGTGGAATTCACCAAACTCAGTGGCCCCCTGGATGACATGGAATTTGCTGAGGAGACACTGAATGATCTCAGTAGCGACCAGAGGCTTCTTTTGGAGTATGTGCTTGGAATTTCCAGGGGCAAAGTCAACCCAAGAATTGCTGCCTGGAAAATTGGACCATTAAACCATGCAAGATGGTTGACTTTGGCAATTAGATTGATGTGTCTGTGGACCAGAGGTGCTTACCCTCCAGAACTACTGGATAAGCTTTACCAGGCCATCAAGTTCATTGTAGAAGTGTATGCAGTCAGTTCGTTTGAGATCAAAAGGGACAGCAAGTTCCAGAATCAGCAGCTGTACATCTTCAACATGATCCAGAGGATCAAGCAGCAGTCTGAAGAAATCCAGGGTGTTGCTTTCAAGAACCTGAAGTACAATGCTTTTGCCTTGCTGCCCAAGAATGTGCTGTACTCCATGATGAAGTTGATGACTTGGAAGTGAGAGAAGCTGCTCTCAAGAAAATTCTGTCCATCAGGTAAGCATTTATTAATTTTAAAAAATTCCCCCCCTCCCCTCTGATAATGAAAATAATCTTACCTTCTTTCTGAAAAAAATTCGATTATGGGGATTTATAGAACTCGGGTTTCTTTTTTTTTTTAAATTTAAGTTAAATAAATCAGCAATTCTGAGACTAATAGGGATTAAATCTTAAACTGGAATAAAAAATTAATTAATTATTATTCTTTCAGAAGTGGGAAGCCAGCCAAGAAGAGGCTGAAGAAGATCACAGCCATCAACATTGAAGCTATCCACTGGTCAGAACTAATCAACCTTTCTCAAAGTGGCATCTGTGAACCTGCTCTCACAGAAGACTTTTCTGACCAGGAGCTTCAAGAAGCATTGCTGAATGGCACCAAGCTGGAGCTGCCTGCTCTGCCTTCACATTCTCAGAGTGTTGAAAGGGCCGTGAAGCTGACATCTGAAGCTTCCCATACTGTTTATGGACTCGAATCAAGGCACAAACACATTCTGGCCAAAGCCCTAAGCCGCCAGATGAGGCCTTCCTTTGCTTCTAAGGGCTCTTACAGTGAAAATTATGATGATCTTGGGATCTAAATGTGTCTATTTGACTCTGTACATGTTTTTTTAACTTTTTTTCAATAAAATTGTAACTTTTTTCAGGATTTTTTTATGAAAATAGCATAATTTTTTCGGCCAAAAATTGCGAAAATGCGGTATTTTTCGGTACGATTTTTTGACGATATTTGAAACGGTTTCCTCAAAAAACGGCTAAAGCTAGGGATCTGAAACTTTTTGTCAGTTATTATCATATTAAGCCCTGACTATCTCGACTAGTCCAAAGTCGATATCTAAAAAAATGCGGAAAATCAACCTACCTTAGCGCACGTATGTCGTCGTATATTGGAGCGCGCTAATCAGACATAGGCACGTATATCGCCGTATTCAAGGGAAGGGGTTAAAACGTAAGCTGCTGTTAGTATGTTGTTCCTGATTAACATGAAATTGGTATGCAGGTAATTACACTAGGTTAATGAAAATAAACTGAAATGGTATTTAACTGACATTTCTTCCAATAGATAGCGCCACCCACTTCGATTAAATTATTTTCAAAGAATATATTCCCGAAAAGTGTTTTATCAAGTATCGAAGTTTGATGAAAATACTCATTACCTGAGGCCATTTGTGCAATGAAAGAATTTCCTATATCTTGATGTAAATTCTTGTCTCAGTGTACGTATTAAAAACTGAAAGTAAATATTTTTGTTTTTTTAACTTTAAATTTTTAACACAAAATGTTTTTTGTTATTCTTGTCCTTATGAATTCCACGCGAATAGTAACAATAAAGCTATTTTTAAAAGTTCAAAAAATCTTGTTAACTTACATATTCTCTGAGAGTCGATTCTTCACGTATACAAGAATAAAGGATGTTTTGCATAAAATATTTGTGTATTGTTCTGTCTTGTTGCGGAATTACCAGAAAGGTAATTCTGTCGCACCCCAAAAAGTAATTCCGTCAAGATAACACTGGGCAACACGTATTTTATTGAATGATATCTGACACTTGATTCTAGGTAATTTGGGTGCGCTGAATACGAATTTCAACTCGGTTTGGCTCTATCAGGTCCTGATTCTTGTCGACAGCCTATGTGCCATTTTCCAGATTTTTCAAATTAGGACTAAAAAATTAAGTCATGTGTTAAATTTTTTTTTCAAGTTTCATGAATACAAGCAGTTCAAACTACAGTAAAATTACATTATAACGATAGAAATGACTTAAAATAAAAAAACAAACAGATATGAAGCTTTCACTGTGGCAAAAATTTTCTTTTGTAAGACTTTCTAGGTATTTGCTTGTTGATGGCAGGTCTCTTTTCAAGCACCAGCAGTAATCAGCCATCATGTGGGAATCCCAGCGGCCTTGGTACCGTTCCTCCATAATTTTGATATCTTGGTGGAATCTCCCCTTGTTCGTCACTTACATCACCTAAATTACTTGGAAATTGGTCAAGATGGCTATTCAAAAAATGCATTTTTATGCTCATATTGCAACCTAACTCTTTGTAGTCCCTTAAAAGTTTTTTTACGATTTCTTCGTAGTTATCTGCCCTATAATTGCCTAAAAAGTTTTCTATCAAGTCCACGAATGAGAACCAGCCATTTTTTTCGCGTTCATTCATGACATTAGGAAAATTGCTGTCTTTAATCATTGTTCTTATTTGTGGACCGTCGAAAATTCCCGCCTTGATTTTTTCATAACTTAAACTTGGAAATTTTGAAGTTATGTATTTGAAACACTCGCCGTTCGTATCTAAAGCTTTTACATATTGTTTAATGAGGCCTAGTTTTATATGCAGAGGAGGAAATATGATTTTATCTCTGCTCACTAAAGGTGGATTAATTACGTTTTTTTCTCCGACAGTAAGTGATGTTCGTGCTGGCCAGATTTGTTTGAAATAATGTTCTTCCTTGGCTCTGCTGTCCCATAAGCAAAGGAAGCAGGGATATTTAGTATACCCTCCTTGTTGTCCTAGCAGAAAATTAACCATTTTTAAGTCAACACATATGATCCACTCGTGCTCCCTATATTTGATAAGATTTAAAACCTTTTCTATATGTTCATACTTTTCTTTTAATTTTGTTGAGTGCCCAATCGGTATCGAGCCGTATAGATTGCCATTATGCAACAACACACACTTAAGACTTCTTTTCGAACTGTCTAAAAACAAGCGCCAATCATTTGCATTGTAAGACTCAACCCCCATCTTCTTTAACAAACCAACTATGTCGCAGCAATATACTAAACTATCCTCTTTTCTAAAATATTTAACAAGTTCTTCTTCTCTTTTTCTGTAAAATGAAATGTATGTGTTTGAAGTAGGCAAGTTTTTCTCTTTAAGTCTTGAAGCTAAAATTTCCGCAGCCTTTTTTGGCAAATTTAGATCCCTTACAAGATCATTCAACTCGGCCTGGTTAAACTTTTGCGGATCGTTTTGACTTTCAAATACGCTGGGGTCAAAATCGGTGTCTGACTCCTCAAAGTGCATAACAATATTTTCAGGAACATCTTCAACTAATTCTTGAGTTGGCAGACTCTTAAATTTTGGAATGGGGATCTCATTTGAATGTAGCACAGGTCGTATCGCGGTGTCGAAATTTGGGTACTCGATACAATGTTTATTTTTCTTAGTGAAGCCCGAAGTCTTGACAAAGCAAAGGTAGCAATCGGTCTCGTGGTTAGTAGGCTCTCGCCACACCTGATATGGAAAAAAAATTGTAAAGCGTTAACAAAAGCGACGAGAGACTTGTTTTTATGAATTTTATCAAAAGTTATCACCCAAACATTTAACATTTCTATGTGTTTCAACCTTATGCAATATTTGAGATTCTTATAAACATTTTCTGTAAATTTTTGTTTATGTACCTAAGTTACAATTACATTTAGGTAAGTTACAGTATACTAGTGATTAAATTACGTAGTTTTATGAAATCATAAACTTACCATCGAACTCCAAAAGGTATTTTTGAATCCGAACCCTTCGTCCAATGTCGCAGTCTTTCAATGCATATAGTGCAGGCTTTATGTGGAGCCCACGATTTATCTTGGTCCCCCAGTTTTATGCCAAAATAAGCTAAGTAAGCTCTTTTTACGAAGTCAGTTATATTTGCTCGTTGATGTGGAAGTGTAAAATTTCCACATATATAACAGAAGGAATCAGGGTTGTTTTTGCATTTGAACTTTCTAGTGCTTGATGACATATTGCTTGATTGTTCTGCCAATTTGTAAAGGTATTTAAAGCCCTTAATTCATATAAATTTAAGAAAATCTGAAATATAAACACAAAAATTAGTTTAAATAGGTACTTATTATGAAATAGGTACTTACAATCTATGAAATTAAACTAGAAACACGGATGAGTAGGTACAATATAAATTACGTCTAATTAAATCAACTATATTAAATCACGATGACAAAATTACTCACTAAATCATATGCCAATTCAAAATTATGTTAATGCCCAAACTTAATTAACTAACTCAACTGACTGATTGACTGACTAACTGATTGAATTGACTGATTAACTCTGGAAACGAGTCGCTTTTATATATTTTAGTTGTCCCTCTAGAATACTCTACAGAGAACAGGAACGCTCGAGAAAATTTTAGAATTCTATGATATTTTTAGCTTAATTTACTAATATTAAAATGGGTTAAAAATGACAAAATTAAAAATATTTTTAGGGTGTTACATATAAAAATATACATAATACAACAATACCATAACAATAGGTACAAATACCTAGATAAAAACCTAGTTGCATAATGTGTAACTGCAAAAAGACAGCGAGTATTGAGAAAAAAACCTTTTTATGAATACGACGAAAGAGGAGGGGTGTTGAGCAAAATCAGGACCTGATAGAGCAAAACCGAGAAAATATTCGTGCTCAGCGCACCCAAATTACCTAGAACTAACTGTCAAATCTAATTCATAGAGAAAAAGTTGAAATTTGTTCCCCAGTGTTATTAAACAAGTTTTTTTTTCAACTATTCTAGCAGTAGTAGAAAACTGGATAGAAAAGTATAAGGCTCTCTCCCCACCCTCCGCTCCCTCCCTGCCAGAGGCAGGTACGGAAAAAGGTTGACGAAAATACCTTGACCCTGGAAAAGTAGCCAAGGAAATTTTACAGAAAAGTGGAGAATATATAAGATAGCTCTATAATTACGCATGCCCACATAGACACCGCGCAGGCGAACTCCAACAGAGTTACATTATGTTTTGGACTTAAACCATGAGAGTATTCAGTACTTTGTCTAGTCTATTTTTAAACACATTTACACTTTGGCTTAAAACAACCTCTGAAGGAAGTTGGTTCCAGATATTAACTATTTTATAGGAAAAGAAATTGCCGCAGACAGGTCCTATATGTCTTTAGTTCCAGTTTAAACCAATTATTTCTTGTCAGTTTGCATTAAGTGAGAATAAGTTCCTGTCGTCTACCCTGTCTATTGCACTGAGCATCTTGAAGACTTGAATGAGCTGACCGCGCAACCTCCTCGTCTCTAAGGTAAACAGAATTAGGCGCTCTAATCTCCGTTGGTAGTTTTGCATTCTCATTGAAGCGATAAATTTTGTAACCCTTGCTTGTACCCTTTCTAACCTTTCTATATCCTTCCTAAGGGACAGAGACCAAAACTGCGCACAATATTCGAGTTGAGGTCTGACTAGTGAATTATAGAGAGACATTACAGTCTCTTTGTTCCGAAACTACAACTGTCTTTTCATATAACTATAGGAGCCTACACATCAATTTGATGTGGCCAAGAAAGTAGGCTTACTATAATTTATGAATTTAATTGAAATGAATAATTAGGGGTCACCAGTTTAGGATACGGCCCAAACAAACGTTATTTAATGAGGAGAGAGAAATTACTTTGTTGTTTTGTGTTTAATTAGAAAAATAAATGACTTATTTCTTCAAAGTGATTAACAATTCCATAACGATATTTGAACTATATTACAAATGACTGATTACACTAGGCAACAAATTTCAACTTTTTTTTTGTTACAGACACGTGAACTACTGATTCCTACTAAAGCGCTGATGCTGATTTCAGATCTGATATCAAAATTTCTCTATCACGTCCAGATTTTGTGTAACCGAAAACCCCTATTTTTCATTTTTTTTCTCACCCGCTTCTATTACGAAAGCCGTCTAAGCTACTTTTCCGTGCCAAGTTTTATGTTAAGCATACTTAAATAATTAGTGAACAGGGATGTCTTTCCTCCTTTATTCTGGCTTAAGACAGACAGCGGAATTCCGCTGGTGGAGTTACCACCCCTGCGCCCAACCATCCACCCAAAGCGCGTTAGTATTTTGTTGTTACTACTGAAAGGCAAATTCCTGTTCTTAAGTGAAACTTTGGTGTGTCCTCTTCCTTTGTCGCTTGTAGGATGACGAGCTCTCCTTCTGCAGGAACCAACAATAATCTCCCATCATATTTGGGTTGAAATTACCTTGGTATCTGTTTTCCATAACTGAGATCTGTTGGTGGAAGCGCTCACCATGCTCGTCACTTACAGCCCCAAGGTTGGCCGGGAAGAAGTCAAGATGAGAATGTAAAAAATGAATTTTCAAAGACATTCTGTATCCCATTATTTCATAAGATTTAAGCATGTTTTCTACGAGTTTACGGTGGTTTCCAGCTTTGTGGTTTCCAAGAAAATTTTTGACAACTTCAACGAAAGATGTCCATGCTCCTAGTTCATTCTCATTTAGGTTAGATGGAAACGATGAGTCGTGGATGACACTGCGGATCTGTGGTCCAGTGAAAACTCCAGCTTCTAGCTTAGCATCTGTCAATATTCCTTTGAATTTATCCTTTAAATATTGGAAACCACTACCTTGATGATCCATACCCTTCACGAAATTTTTCATAAGGCCAAGTTTAATGTGAAGTGGTGGAAGATGTACTTTCTGAGGGTCAATAAGTGCTGGGTGTTTCACATTGTATTTACCAACAACATGTTCAGTTCTAGATGGCCAATCATGTTTTTTGTAGTGGTTCTTGTCATCTCTGCTGTTCCATAGACACAAAAAGCACATATGCTTTGTGTAGCCCAACTGTAACCCAAGAAGTAATGATACAACTTTAAGGTCGCCACAAATATTCCATGTGTGGTCCTTATATTTGATGAGTCTTAGCAGCAGTTTCATCGATTCATAAGTCTCATTAAGGCCAGTGGCATGTGCTACAGGTATTGAAGGTTTTTCATTGCCGTTGTGCAGTAATACAGCTTTAAGGCTAGCTTTACTAGAGTCAATGAACAGTCTCCAAATGGCGATGGCGGAAATGGGAAACTTTGGTGTTTGGTTGGAGAAGATTAAATTCTTGAAGTCTTGAACCAAGCAACTCTGCCTTTTCTTTTGGTAATTCCAAATCGCGCACTAAGTCATTTAACTCCGCTTGACTTAACAAATGTGGGGAAATATTTGCATCTGGAACATATATGCCATCTTTTCCTGTTTCTATATCACTAGCAGAATCTTCAGATGAACTGCTGTCTGTTATCGTTGCTGGTGGAACTGGTGGTGGATTTGTTTCATCATGTGGTACTGGTTTCATTGCTGATTCGCAGTTTGGGTACGTGATCTTTGATTTGTTTTTCTTTGTGAAACCAGCAATCTTTGTCAAACAAAAATAACAATCATTGAAGTGATTTTTCGGCTCACGCCAAACCATGGGGACTGAGAACGGCATAGCTTTTCTTTTACCATTCATCCAAGCTATTAACATTGCATTGCACTGTGCACAGCAAATATGTGGTGCCCAGTCCCTCTGTTGGTCTCCTAACTTACAGTCAAAATAACACTTGTAGGCAAGTTTAATCTTTGTTGTTATGTTTCTACGTTGTGGCTTAGGTGTATATTGTCCACAGACAAAGCAGAAGTTGTCTGGGTGATTTACACAAGCACGTCTATTTGATGCCATTTTGAATTACCATACAATATCTGAAAAAACGTAGAAAGTAATTATTACGATGTGCAAAATAAAAAGAAATACACACCGTAGTACAAAACAAATGCTATAAAAACACACAAGTCACCACAACCTGTCACTTGCTCATCAGCAGAGAGCTTCAACAACCGTTCTGCTTGACTGTCACTTAGCGACTCGGGATAAATTTTATTTATCAAAATTGTTCGAATTTGTATATAGTTGGCAAAAAAATTGCTTTAACCTTGAAAAGCAAGTTTCATATTACTGGCATTAAGCCGATTAAAACCAAAATCTGGACGTGGTAGAAAATTTTACTAAAAGTGATTTGCATTTTACACAAAATCTAGACGTGATAGAAAACATCTAATTATAGATTTGAAATCAGCATACCGAAATTGGCTAGGAGCACCTATTTGGTCTTCTGTAACAAAATCTTTGTTGCCTAGTGTTATTAGCAATAAGAATTGGTTACACAGTATAATCGTTAAGTAAGTACAATAATGACAAGAAATACTAATTTAGGTAGGCTAATGAGATATGCAGCTGTGAACAAATAATAAGTAATTAAGCCAATAATAACAGAGATAATGAAAGTACGGTATGGTATAGTAAATGGATTAAGCCAGTAAAATGGAATGCATAAAAGAACACACAAACAAGTGGATACAAATACGGTAAGATGGTTGAAACGGTAAAATAATTGAACAGGACTACTGTAGTCGTAATAGGAAAGTTAGTTTGCCGGTTGTTTGCGTACACTTTTGGGCCTACTCGATTAGGCAGAATTTGCGGACTTTTCAGCTTTGAAATCTGAATAGTCTACCGCGACGTAACAAAACACTGTAGGCAGTGTGGGAGCCTACAAGAGGCTTACTGACCTGCGATTTCGCCGTGGATACCTCTGAAACTGACGAGGGCCTACGACGACGTTAACCGTACTGCGTTTTGACGTAGATAGCCCAAGGACATATTGACCTACCAGCAGGAGGATGTGTTGAGGGCCCGGTGATAGACTTGTTGAAAGGGCGCCGATCGAATTGTGGTGAAGGATGAGTGAAACCAGGGCCAGAAGGATGACGCCGGTAGAGTGATGTTTGCTTCCGGCGGGATGAAATGGTTGGTCGCCTCAAGTGTTGAGTCGCTTCGTGTATTGTTGAACTGTTGCTTGAAAGACTGAGGCCAGCTGAGGTCGAACGGCGCTATGTGAAACGGGAGATTCACGAGTAGTAACGAGCAGAGTGAGGGCGATTTTTAATGAACTCTGGCTTATATAGGCTCTGAAGACGCGTAGCTTTTCGCAGGCCTTTTGTGGGAAAAAACTAACACAATTTGTTTCTCTCTCCTTGAAATCCACGTGTGTTTTTCGGTCTCTGTTGATTCCCAGATATTTGTGAACGGCGAGGAAAATGAATTTCTGGTCGGTCTCTACATAACCTAATATTTTTAAGGCCCTCTTTTCGACTTCTGCACAGTGCTTCGACGGTTTAAGATCATTACTGATATAGACTACTACGTCTTTCTCTAGATCGATCTCAGTCAAGTTCCTTCGGGTTTTTATAACCTATGTGCATTACCTTACATTTGTCCAAGTTTGAAGCGTTCTTACGCCCTCCTCAGTACCTACACTACTTCCTAATTTCGTATCGTCTGCAAATTTGGAAATTGTACTTAGGTGTCCGACGTCTATATCGTTAACATTGATGATAAAAAGTAAAGGACCCAGAACGGAACCCTGGGGGACACCGCTGGTGATGGGCGCCCACTCCGAAGCCACTCCATTTATTATCACTCTCTGCTTTCTATCTTTTAACCAATCCTCAACCCAGTTGGAAACGAGCCCAGTGATTCCTAGTCCTCTGACTTTAGCCATCAATCTCGCGTGAGGGACTTCGTCAAAGGCTTTTTGAAAGTCAAGATACACTATATCTATTGCCCTACTTCCGTCGTATAGAGTATATATATTATGGAAAAACTCTAACAGGTTTGTCAGACAGGATCTATGTCGCTTAAATCCATGTTGAGAATAAAAAATTAGATTTTTAGATTCAAGGTGATACATACATTCTGTAAAGATGGATTCCAACTGTTTGCTGACAATTGATGTTAAAGTGATCGGGCGGTAATTACAAGGATTTTCCCTATCACCCTTTTTAAAGATTGGTGTTACATTTGCTAACGTCCAGTCGGTTGGAACTTTCCCTAACTCGATTGGTTGTTTGAATATGGTTACTAAGTCGTTAACAACATTATGACTAAACCCTTTTAATACCCTTTGAAGAAATAAGTCGGGACCAGGTGATTTGTATTTATTCATCTTGTCAATTAATTGATGTACCTCGTCTCTCGTAAAATTTATGGTCTCTACGGGATGGTCACTGTCATACGTAATCCGAGGATTTGGCACTTCAACTGAGTCTTCCTCCGTGAAGACTGTAACGAAGAACTCGTTTAACGTATTAGGTATGTCCTTATCACTGAATTTCAGTACGCCATTTCTATCTTTTAGAGGACCTACAGAATTTTTAATTGGCTTTCTGCTCTTAAAATGGCCAAAATACTCTTTAGGGTTAACTTTACAGAATGAGGCAACTGTAGCATCTTCGTCACGTTTGGCTGATCTAATTAAGGACTTAACCCTCCAACGTAGGTTTATATAGTTTTCTGAATTAGTCTGGTTGAGATGCGACTTAAGTAGTTTGTAGGTTCTATTTCTTTCCCGCAATAGCATTGCTAATTTCATTGTTAAACCATTTCGGCGACTTTGTATTAAAGTGTTCTGCAATATTCTAAATTGAACCCTATATGAGCTTCAGATGACAATTACATCCTCATTTATTAGAACTTCAAGTGTGTCTAAACTACTTCGGAAGCGTTCAAAATTTACTCTGGAGAAATCTAGTCTTTCATGAGTCTTTTCACGTGTATTAATAGGAACCTTGAGGTGAAACCTAATCAAATTGTGATCGCTGTTACTCAAATTTTCACCAATAGTCAGGTTAGAGACTTGGTCATCTTCGTTCGTGAATATGAGGTTTAGTTTACTATTACCCCTCAAGGACCGTCAATCCATTGACTTAATAAATTATCATCCGCAAATTCCAACAGTCTTGAGTCTTCAGCATCAGCTGTTTTGTTTTCTCAATTTATATTACCACAGTTAAAATCACCAAAAATCAAACTAATCGTATTATTCACTAATCTGATTAATTGGTTATACATGTTTATATCCTTATCAACGAGGTAGTGAGGTGGCCTATATGCTAGAAGTAGATGCACTTCTTTATTATTTAGGTTTAGATCATTGCCCAGCAGATACGATATTACTGTTTACCGGGTGCAGGAGGTCACGAGCATACAAAAGTACACCGCCGCTTTACTTCTGTTCCTATCTTTGTTAAACATTTTGTAACCTACCATTTCAAATTCTCCTACAAAGTCCCTTGATTCAAAATGAATCCAGGATTCCGTTATTCCTATGCTATCAAAGCCCTCAGTTTGACTACCGCTATAAATTCCATTAGTTTGTTTACAATTGACCTAGCATTGAAGAGCACAGTTTTAAGAGATTTTAAGTTGTTGTTTCTCCTAACTGGCCTGAGTCGTTTCCCGAAGTAGGTGAATCAACTGCTGGCGGAGGACGACTAACTGTTGGCGGAGGACGACTAACTGCCGGCGGAGGACGACTAAATGCTGGCGGAGGACGACTAACTGCTGGGGGAAGAGGTTTAACAGTTGGAGGAGCAGGATCAGTTGCTGGTTTGGGGGTCCTAGTTTAAAAGGATTATACAAATTTATGTTCAGTAAATCACCAAACTTTTTCTTCCCCTTTTGATTAAAATGTATCCCATCCGAGCCAAAGTATTCCCCGTTTCCGAAGAGTGTAGGCCAAAAATCAACAAACTTTAGGCCTTTTTCCTCACACATGCGTTTAACTCTTATTTATGCTGATGGATTTACTTAAGGTACAGTCACTAGCACGCATTCGTGGGAGAATCCTTACAACCATTCTCATATCTGTCTTCTCTAACCTTGTCGGTTAGGATCTTGAACTCCTTTACAATGGTCTCTGTCTGCCCTCCTGTCCCTCTCTGAAAAACGTCATTGCCACCAACATATACAATGATGGGGCAACTTTTATTCTTGATATTAATTTTGACTAATTCCCATTTTATTTTCTGACTCGTGGCACCTGGAAAACATCGGAATTTTCTCTTGGTCACGTGTCTTTCTCTGAAAAAGTCTCCTTGATTCCTGACCAAAGAATACCCAATGAAAAAGGATTCCTCCTCTTCGTCAGCAAGTAAGTGAAACCTATTTTTTACGGTAATGGGTTCCGAATCCTTGTTTTTGGTTTCGGGTCTTTTATTTTTGACCACTTGGAATTCTTGTTCCTTCGTCCTACTTTCCGGAATACTCACTGTATTTTCCAAGCGAGCCACGCTGATGAGTTTTCACTCTGGTCTTGCCCACTGGGTTGGATTTCCAGTGCTACGACTCGAGCTTCAAGCTTTTTTACCAGTTCCTTTAGCGCTTTAACTTCTTTTCATGGTTTTCTCTAGGTTTACAAAACAAACATATGGTATACTCAAGGATGTAATGTCGCTGAAACTACCTTCGGGGAAGTCGACACACAAATGATGAACTTTACATTTAAAGTACAAACAATATATTCGCTCAGTTATGGACTATGCTAGCCTATGCTGGGCACCCATTATCTCAAACACACGCAAACACCTTACAGACAATACAAAACAACGCACTTCATATCATTATAGGATGTACTCAGACAACACCAATAGAACACCTGCACACAGAAACAAAAATACTGAAAGTTAGGGAACATTTATACATAAGGGGAACAATTCATGGCAGCAGCGACAACTAACCCCCAACACCCTTGCCACTACATGTACAATCATGCACCAACACCTCGCACCATTAAGGTAACACCAGAGACACATTATAACCAAATACTCCATTCCATACCACACCACGCCCCACAGACATCACACAGTACAGAAAACACATACACACACACACCTAACCCACAAAGCACTGACACGACTCGGTCCGAATGCGGGGTTGGTGCGAAGCCGCCACCCATTAACAGGTCAGAGATCAGCCTGAGCAGATCGGATCGAGTTAATTTAGCACGATTCCGATGTGGACATCACCCCAACTTATGGACATATAAACACAGACTAGACAACTCCACAGACGACACCTGCCACCTGTACCAGGACACACCACAAACAATTGAACACATTATGACAGACTGTACCGCTCTAGCACAGCACAGAACACAACACAACATCACTAGTGCGCTGAACCTCTGGTCCACTCCGGAGAGCGCGCTTGGTTACCTGCGTGCCGCCGCGCTGGCTTGCTTGATCAGGGTGGGCTGATATGCTAACCAACAACAACAACAACAACAACTATCGAAAAAATACTGGAGAGACAACGCAGCACGTCCGCCTCCGATGAAGTCTAATGAGGGAGAGAGCGAGAGAGAGAGAGAGAGAGTGTGTGTGTCTATTTCTAGGGTAGGGAATGTTAACCCTTTAGCGCACAGTGTTATCTTTACTGATTTTGTTCTGGCTAACGCCAGACGATTTTATTTAGTCTCGGAAAATACCTCTCTGGAATAAAAGGTTGGAGCGAAAAGGGGATTTTAGGAAGGGCAAGGGAGCACAATCCTGACAAATATAACTGGTGACACTGATCACAGCCCCGCATAAATGTTTTTCCAGTCTGTTATGTATTGATGATTTTTTTTCATTTTAAAATTTTTGTCACTTATCTTTGATAGTTTGCATGAACATAAGTGAACTTAGTAAAATGAAAAAATAAATATCAGGAGCAGCAATGGTTCGTGGATTTCATTGGAAAGTGTGTATGCTTATTTTTCAAATCTGGTGTAGCTACTGCCAAGAAGCAATATGTTGAAAAACATTTCAATACAAAACACAAAAATTTTTATGATAATTACCCAATTAGTTCTGCTATTAGGGAAAAAAAGACCAGTAATTTAAAATTCAAACTTGCATCACAAGAGTCACTTTTGAAGATGGAGAGTTGGTGAAGGAGGCAATACTGCCCGTTGTAGACTCCATTTTTTAAGGTTTCTGCAATAAACTGGCAATCGCTTCTTCAATCAGATTTATAACTGTCTGGCAACATAGTTACAAGGAGGATTGAATCCATTTCTGAGAAGCTCCATGGTCAGCTATTGAATGACTTGGAAAATGTCTGTTTTTCTCTTCAATTTGCTGAACTAAAAGACATATCCGACACCGCACAACTAAATACAGTACATTTGTTGAGATGGTGCTCAACAATAATTCAAGAAAAGTACAGGGTGTCCATAAATTATTCACCCCATTAAAGCCTTAATAAATTCGTTATTATAGGAGCTATCTTAAAACGGTTTGCGGAAATTAATAACACAACTCAAGAAATTTTTGTTTTAATTCAGTAAACCTCCACGTGAGCCCCATTGGTAGCACGCAGAACATCAAGGCGATAGATGATTTCGTTCCAAACATTAAGAAGCATGTCTTGCGTGATGGAACCTAATGTCTCTTCAATCCGGTGTCTTAATTCTGTGATGTTATTAACCTTCTTTGCATACACTCTGTCTTTTGTGTAGCCCCATAAAAAGAAATCCAGAGGCGTGATATCCGGGGAACGAGGAGGCCATGGAATAGGGCCATCTCGCCCGATCCAACGAGAAGGGAACTTTTCATTGAGGAACCTCCGCACTTCTAATCCGCAGTGTGGCGGTGCCCCATCTTGCTGAAAGAACACACGGGGCTGCATATCCTCAAGCTGAGGTGCAGCATACCATTCAAACATATCTAGGTAATTTGTAGCCTTCACAGTGTTCTCATGGAAGAAAAATGGTCCAATCACACGGTTATGGGAGAGAGCACACCAAACGTTTATCTTGAGACTGTTGCGTTCGTGTTCAATAAATTCATGCTGATTTTCTGATCCCCATAGACGGCAATTGTGTCTGTTGACTTTACCAGACAGATGGAATCTCGCTTCATCACTGAAAACGACATTGTTCAAAAAATGCTCATCTTCATCAATACTGTCAAGAATGTCAACAGTAAACTGTACCCGTTTGGGTTTGTCATTTGGTAAATGTTTCTGCAAGGTTTGCAATTTGTAGGCATAAAGTTTCAACCTCTTGTGAACCACTGTATGCACTGTTGAACGCGGTATTTGCAGTTCTCGGCTTGCTCGGCGGATGGATTTTGTATGACTTCGGATAAACGCCTCCTGAATTCCTGCTATCTTATCTTCAGACACACTAGGCCTTCCAGCTCCTTTCTGATGTAGCACACTGCCAGTTTCTTGAAATTGTTTCAGCCATCGCTTGAGTGATTGCTTTGTTGGTGGAGTTTTCTGATATTCCTCCCGAAAACGTCTCTGTACAGTAATTGGAGATTTGGTTTCCCACATCCACAGCACACACATTGCTTTCTCCTTCACTGTCGCCATTGTGCCCCTAGTGGATGTTCTGCGAAATAAAAAAAAATTCTTGAGTTGTGTTATTAATTGTCGCAAACCGTTTTAAGATAGCTCCTATAATAACGAATTTATTAAGGCTTATAATGGAGTGAATAATTTATGGACACCCTGTAGAGCTATTAAAATAAGTTTTGAGAGGTAAAACAGTTGGTGAAGAAGATGTCTACGAAACATTTAAAAATTAGGCTTCAGAAAATAACACCTTGAAACACATGTTTCTAACTACAGATGACGCACTCACGACGATAGTTGGCTGTGATATAAAGGCTTTATTGACCTCTGCAAGAAAAATCCTGCTTTTCTAGCATTCTTGACTTAAGTGTATTATCCACCAGGAGGCTATCTGCTCAAAGGTTATTAATTTTCGACATATGATGAATTTTGTCAAAAATCAGTAAATTCTATTCGTGCTGCTTTCCTGCAACACCGACTTTTCAAAGCTCTTTCGGGAGATGTTAGTGCTGAATACGGACACCTTGTGTTGCACACCGAAGTTGGGTGGTTAAGCAACCAAATAAAGAAGGTGGTAACATTCCGAAAACTCCTTCCAGAGATGGATTTTCTGGAGACAAGAAATAGCAATACGATCAACTCAATCACCAGTTTTCGTTGATGTACTTAGTATTTCTCGCAGACTTCACTTTGAAACTAAATGAACTGAATCTAGAACGCCAAGGTAAATGTTAACATATTACTGAAATGATAAGTTCAATAAATGCATTCAAAAGAAAGTCACATATGGCGAAAAAATCTCCATATCACTTTCGAAATTCAAGGAAAATTGTTAGTACTGTTAGCACCTCGTAAAACTTCAGCAAGAATTCGGTCAAAGATTTTATGACTTCAAAAAATTGGACCACTGGTTACATTTTAGTAAGTTCTTTCAATATGGTTGACATTTCTAAAACTCCAGCTTCGATTATAGATTTGTTTCAAATATAAAGCTGGTGAACTTGAACTCGAGATTATAAGTATGGAAAGTGATTTAATTTTAAAATCGAATGCTGAGTATAAAAACTTTTAGAATCTTAACAAAAAAACAAATATCCATTTCTAAGAAACGCAGCTCTAAAGACAAATGTTTGTTTTGGATCAGCCTACACTGAAAAAAAAATCTTGTTAGGCTTATATTTTAATTAAAAAATATATGCTTGAAGTTAATTATATTATTTTAAAACTGAAAAAGAACTTTTCTTTTTGTTTTGCACTGCAAAAAAAATTAAGCTAATCTTCTAATTATTCTAACAAGAGATTTTTTTAATGCAAAGAAAATTCTTATCAAATTTTAAAACAAGTGATTAACTTTAAACATAATTTTTAATTAAAATATTAGCCAAACAATATTTGTTCGGTGTACCTCAGCGAGTCTTCATTCTCCAATATGAAATAGGTCAAATTGAAATACTGATTACTGATCCAGATTAACTGATTTACATCTTGGTGTTTATCTGTGAGTTGCACCTCTTCATATAGCCCCGATTACAATATGCTAGCAGAGAAGATGCAGTGCCAAGTACCTCACTAATAACAAAAGAAAATTGTCTTATATTTAAATTAAATTAAGTTACTAAGTATTAATTTCATAGTAAAACACATATTTCACTCTTTTTAAACGTTTCGTAAACATTTATTAGTAATTATTATATAATACCTCTTTCGTTGTTAAGTTTACGAACATCTTACAGTCATGGTGTCCGCTGAATGAACCATAATAGTTTCAAAACTGCGTCCAACAAAAAGGCAAATAATTTTTGTGTGCAAAATAATAAACATTAAAAAGAACAGAGCACGAATTCCACCGTGACGGAATTACACAGCACAACCCGTTTTGATCATTTTCTAGCTATATTATTAGAAAATGTTCGTAGTTATTTAATAGTTATTTTATAAATGCACGTAGCCATACCTTTACTACCAAATAGTAAAAGGAAGATATTAACACATTTCTTTTCTAGATTAAGAAACAATGTATATGAAGGATTACTTGCCTCCGACAGTTTTTTTTTACACATTTACAATATTTGTAGGATATCTCCAAATTGGTAGTTTCTTGTTATTTTTATCTTTTTTTTCGCGAAAATGGCAAACAAAAGTCGAATATAGTTAATTGTAGGTGTATATAAATTCTGTCAAAGCAATGCTATTTTTGGGCTAGTCAATTATAATAGGAACCTCCCAGAGTGCACCGGAAGGTCTTTGAGGCTTCGTCTTGTCCTTGTAATTCCTTGTAACACTCTCTCTCTCTCTCTCTCTCTCTCTCTCTCTCTCTCTCTCTCTATATATATATATATATATATATATATATATATATATTATATATATATGAAAATTATTTCACGAAAGTAACGTGAAAAATATTTATGATGAATAAAACCACGAAGGAAAGGAAACACAAAATGGTGCTCAAGCGCTTTCGTCTAATGACATCCTCAGGAACACTGAAGTACATAAAAGGTTACGGCCTATATATAGGTTACAGAAAGAAAAAAAAAAATAACATACATACACACAAACATATATATATATATATATATATACAGGGCTATTAAAATTTATTCATCCGATTTCAACTGAGAATACTTCCGTACCTATCAACCATGCATCAACTGGGCATACACCACATGAAAGAGGAAATCTCCGAGTTTTAAAAGATCACCGCGAGAGGGCTCCAAAGTCATGCCGTGGCCTAGTTAGCAACAAACAGTCAGTGTGAAAATGGCGTCCGCACAGCAGAAGGCGTTTCGTGTGTTGCAGTTTTCGAGCTGTAAATCAGTAGGTCGCCGGATCTTACACTGTGCGACTTCTTCCTTTGGGGGTACGTTAAGGATACTGTTTACGTGCCACCGTTGCCCACATCTTTGGATGAGCTCCGAACTCGCATTGTTACTGCCGTAGAGTCAGTGACAACGGACATGCTGGAGCGAGTATGGGAGGAATTCGACTATCGTGTCGACGTTGCTCGTGTTAACTAGGGGAAGTCACATAGAGCATTTATGAGGTGAGAGACAAAATTTGGACAGTTTTTCTTTTGGTTGATGTATCACAAATCACACTGTATTTGTAACATTAAAAAATATTCTCATTTGAAATCAGGTGAATCAGTTTGAATAGCCCTGTACGTATATATACATACATATCTACACACATACATATATATATATATATATATATGCAATAAACGGAGAAGTAAAAATAAAACTTAAAAATTAAAAATTATAGGATTAACAAAGAGGCAAACAGATTTGTAGGGAAAAATATCGATTTTTAAATTATAAAAATACAAATTTATACTGGAAATCTGCCCGGGTTTTAACACTTTGCCTTTTAGAGTCAAGTTTCGATATATATAAAAATAAATGAAGATTAAAAGTTAATAAAGTAGCGTACAAGTTTACCAAAGATTTAGCGTCCTACCCTTTTTATCTAAATTTGTTTTGAAGGAATTCAAACACAACAGGATCGAGTTGAAAAAAGAACTTTGCTTATGTTGAAGTTATTTGAAACTTGACTCTAAAAGGCAAAGTGTTAAAAGCCGGGAAGATTCCAGTATAAATTTGTATTTTTATGATTCATTTGATCTTGTGCTAAAAATCGATATTTTTCCCTACAAATCTGTTTGCCTCTTTGTTAATCCTCTAATTTTTAATTTTTAAGTTTTATTTTTACTTCTCCGTTTATTGCATATATATATATATATATATGTATGTGTGTAGATATGTATATATATATATATATATATATATATATATATATATATATATATATATATATGTTTGTGTGTATGTATGTTATTTATTTATTTATTTTTTTTCTTTCTGTAACCTATATATAGGCGTAACCTTTTATGTACTTCAGTGTTCCTGAGGATGTCATTAGACGAAAGCGCTTGAGCACCTTTTTGTGTTTCCTTTCCTTCGTGGTTTTATTCATCATATATATATATATATATATATATATATATATATATATATACACACACAGTATAAGGGGGGTAACAAAAGTAAATAGAAGTCCTGAAGGATAACAGAACGTCTGTTAGCTTTACATGAGGTGAAGGGGAAAACAACACAATTCTAAACATATTGATTTAATAAATTTGTTATTATTTGTTGACTTTCATTAGTTTTATTATTATTATTATTATTATTATTATTATTATTATTGTTTATTTACTTTTGTAACCCTCTGTACACACACACACCAACACACACACACACACACACTAGGGCGGAGTGAAACCAGACAAAAGTTTTCTCTCCCTTTAGGCACACTGAAATCATATTGTGGTTTTAACTAGGAAAAACAAAGAAAATTGATATAATGAAAGTGAAAATGAAAAGGTTTATTGGCAGACTATAGTCCATATGACAAAATTATTAATACAATGACAGTTCATTACTATGGATAGAAATATATACCATTGATTAGAAATAATACTGTAATGTCGAAGTTAAGTGGAGCTACAGACAGACGTTTTCGTACCAAGAATTCCATAGCTAAGAGGATAAATGGCAGGACTCATGGATAGCTTGGATAATCGGGTTGGTTGATTTTTTTAATTCTTTGCATTAGACTGTATTGAGCACGTCTTGTTACTTCAGGGAAGGAAGCTTGGGACATTGCGGGTAGCAAACATTTGCGAAGCTGAGCATCTCGGGGGTAATTTATGTAAGAGTCTAAAAGATCTGTTGTACAGCAAATTTAGAGTTCTGCCAGAACCTTTTTTATAATTCACCCACAGTTGCTGTCCATATACGTATATTGCTGCAGAAAGTACGAAAGAGAGTGTCTTTAGCTTCACTTATTCAGAATCGAAAGTTCCTTATGGTCATATTCGCTTTAGCACCCAGGCTTCGAGATTGTTTTCTTATATTCGAGTCATCACTCAAGGAGCTGGTAATAGTTTGACCCAAATATTTAAACTCTTGTACTTCCTCATTTACTTCACCATTCATTTTAAACCTTATATCAGCTGGCTGATTACAGCTTTTAGGATGAAATTGCGTAACCTTAGTTTTTGTAACATTAAAATGAAAATCATGTTTCTGCGAATACACTTCGCAGACTTTTAGTAGCCGATCCAGACCTTTAACAGAGGGAATTATTAACACCATATCATCGGCATAAACTAAGTTATTTATCCTTGTGTTATCTATACAACATCCCACTGTTGCCTCATTAAGTGAAGCAATTAATCCGTCGATATACACATTAAACAGCAATGGAGAGTAAGGAACCTTGTCTCACCCCGCAAGAGGAGCCAAAACACTCGGATAGTACATTGCCCCACCTAACGGTGAAAGATTGGTGGGAATACCAAAATTTCAATACGTTTAATATGTACATGGGAACCTTCCTGTCTTCTAGTTTTTCAAATAAATATTGTGGTTCACCCTATCATATGCCTTACTTATATCTAGGAAACAGCTATAAATATCATTGTTGAATTACTGTCAATGTATTTAGATATTGTTTCTTAAGTACATAGATACACAGGTCAGTTGAGTGGGACCTTCTAAAACCAAACTGATTAGATGTCCATAGGAAATCATTTAATCGGAGTAACAAGAGTTTTTGTAGTAGTTTCGAGAAGCAGGAAGCGACAGCAATAGGCCTGTAATTATTGCTGGACAGAATGTCTCCGTACTTATTTTTGACCAGGGGCAAGATATATACCTTCATGAACTCTGCAGGGATATAGCTATGAGCAAGCATGGCTGATAGGAGCAATGATATATGCAGACATACTACGTCATTGGCAAATTTTAAGTGCTCATTCGATAAGTCATCTATCCCTGACGCAGAACCAGTCTTTAACTCTTTAATTAACCTCTTTACTTCAGAAACTGATATCAAAGTATTTTCCATTTTCTCTCCCACACTCGTTTGGCTGCAATCTATCTTAAGATTATCCCTGCTCACACTGTTAAGAATGTTAGAATAGTGGTTTTTCCACAGCTTTGCAATTTAAAAATAATATTTTGAACAGACACACTTTTGCCAAAATATGAAATGTGTCGTAATTGGGTTTGCAGTGGTTTATAACTAATTCTTGGCTATGTTGTGGTGTAAAGAAATAGATATAACCCACACAAAACTGAAAAATATATCTTCTGCAAATAATTTTCACGTTATTTAATGAATTTCTATTTACTTTTTGTTTTCTGGATTAATGATATTCTTGAATTTAATGTTTTGTTGCAAGGAATATAAAGGAACAATTAAAGAAAAATAACCATTTTTTTAATTTGTTTTATTAAATACATATAGAATATAGAAACGCACAGCAAATGAGTACACAAATGGTAACTGCAAAAAACGACCTTAACTATTCGAATAAAGAAGACAAACTTTTAGAAAAATCTTTTTTGGTTTCTCCGTCTGGCATCAGACTACGTGAAATCATTCTAGCTCTGATAGAACCATCTCATGCTTCAAACCCAACACTACATTCTGGGTATGATTGAGATAATTTGGAATGTTCAATTTGTTCTCTAAAATTTCTGCTTTTGTTAGCTTCATTGTAAGAAGTGGCTCACTTAGTTTAGTATCATTCCAAATCATTATTTCATCCCAGCCCTTTGCATCAAAATTAAGATTAGGAACCTTGAAATCTCTCAATTCTAAATTTTGACCAGTCCCTCTCGCATGTCCATTATTTTGCTGACAGCTTTTTCACGTTTTTCCCTAGCTGAGTCACACAACATTGCCAGAAGAATATTTTCTGGGTGAGCAAAGTATGCATTTCGAAATATATACTTCTTAACAATTTCTACTGATTCTCTAGGTAAATGCTTAACCCTATTTATAGCAGAAAACATATGGCTTGGGCCATCTCTACAATTGGATCTACATTTGATGTCAAACCAATTAGGACCATAATTTGTCACAATGAGGTATGTTATTGTGTAAAGTTTCTTTGTTGGTTTAGTAGAATGGGCGCAAAAAGGTTGAGTGCAAATGCAATTGCATAATATAACGTAATGTTGCAAGAGTGCCAACCCTACCCCTCTTGGTGGCACCCCACCCCCTTGTTGCAAGGCACCCCTTTGATGCAAGGCACGCCCACCCCCTTTGTTGTAAGACCTCTTTGGGGGAGAAGTTGGGACGGCCTCACCCCCCCCCCAAAGGGGCATACCTAACATAAGGGAGCCTCTTTGGGTGAGTAGTTGGGACGGCCTCACCTCCCAAAGGAGCAGAAAGAGAAAGAGAGAGAGGAAGGTGGAGAGACCCAGAGAGGGAACCCTGAGAAAGGGTGTTCACTTGACTGCCAGCCAAGCTCATATGACTCCTTCATCCGCCCGCCGCTCTCTTATAGGCCCCTAATCAGCCAGTTGGCTTAATCAGTCAGTAGGCTGAGTTGCCAGATAGCAATAATCATTTAATTAAAGCATATATTAATGTTGGCTTAGAAGGTTGAGTTGCCAGTTTGCGCCATGTATTTAATTAATCCTTATATTAATGTTGGCTTAGAAGGTTGAGTTGCCAGATTCTTTATTTTTAAATTATTCATATATTAATGTTGGCTTAGAAGGCTGAGTTGTCAGTTTGTGCCATGTATTTAATTATTACTTATATTCTTCCGTCATCTGTCTAACAAAGCTGAGGATTGCGCTATGCATTTAATTTACTCCTCCATCAGTTGGATTAGAAGACCGATTTGACAAATAACAATTAAATATTCAGAAATCCGAAACCGTACAAGTAATAATTGTGTTTAAGGAATAAATAAAACACCAATACATCATTCTGTTTATGAATTAATGAGTATACACTGGGGCATATATATATGATCAAATAATAGAATGGAAAATATATAATCATACAAAGCATAGTATTAACAAAATATTAGTACAGGAAAATATATAGTTGGAACCTTTTTTGTAGCAGGTAGAATAACACACAATGGTTAATTTCCAGTATGCTCGAGAGGAAGAAAGACAGATTATTTTTGTCTTACAACGCATTCTCATTTTTATGTATCTTATCTCTGGTGGCAAAATGGACGAGTGCCAATGCACCCCCTTGGTGGCACCCACCCCTTGTTGCAAGGCACCCCCACCCCCTTTGTTGCCAATCCCAAAATGAGGTTGCAAGGGGTATGCAACTTGGAGTTAGCCCCCAAGCTGAACCCCCCCAAAGGGGCATACCTAACCTAAGGGAGCCTCTTTGGATGAGAAGATGGGACGGCCTCACCCCCCAAAGGAGCGGAAAGAGAAAGAGAGAGGAAGGTGGAGAGACCCAGAGGAGGGAACCCAGAGGAGAGGGTGTTCACTTGATTGCCAGCCAAGCTCATATGACTCCTTCATCCGCCGGCCGCTCTCTTATAGTGCCCCTAATCAGCCAGTTGGCTGAGCTGCCAGTTTTCGCCATGTATTTAATTATTCCTTATTCAACCATTTGGCTGCTGAGTTGCCAGATAGCATTAAATATTTAATTTATTCCATATATTATTCAGTCAGTTCTGAGTTGCCAAATAGCATTTTAATTGTTCAGGTATACCTTATTAATGAGAGTTGCTAAATACCACCATTTATTTTAATTTATATTATGGAGAATTGCTAAATACCACCATTTATTTTAATTTATATGAGGATAGTTGTCAGGTACCACCATATATTTTTATTTATATGAGGTTAGTTGTCAGGTACCACCATATATTTTTATTTATATGAGGTTAGTTCTCAGGTACCACCATTTATTTTAATTTTTTATTTATATTATGGATATATTCGTGTTCAAGGAGTAAATAAAACACGAATACAACGTTCTATTTATGAATTAATGGATATACAATGGGGCATATATATGATCAAATAATAGAACGGAAAATATATAGTTATATTAATTATATATAATCATACAAAACATAGTATTATCAGATATTAGTATATATTGTCATGATTTACCTTTTGTTATGTATTATAATTTATTTATCTTTTTACTTTTTAATGCTCAAATTAAAATGCCAACCCAAAACCCTAAAACCCCCCTTGTTGCAATAAATTCGAAATTCAGAATAAAAATGTAACCACTGTCAGTGAAATGTAAGAAGGACAAATAGAGAAAACTCGGCACACTTATATAAATAAAAATTAATGAATATATAAAAAAGTAAAAACAGAAATTAATATATCAAAAGAATTTACTACACCAACTCCTGTATTTCAAAATAAAAAATTATAATAATTTGCAGATGAAGCAAAAAAATGGTGGTACATGACAACTATCCTCATAAATAAAAATATATGGTGGTACCTGACAACTATCCTCATATAAATTAAAATAAATGGTGGTATTTAGCAACTCCCCATAATAAAAATTAAAATAAATGGTGGTATTTACCAATTCTCCATAATATAAATTAAAATAAATGGTGGTATTTAGCAACTCTCCCTAATAAGGTATACCTGAACAATTAAAATGCTATCTGGCAACTCAGCCAACTGACTGAATAATATATGGAATAAATTAAATATTTAATGCTATCTGGCAACTCAGCAGCCAAATGGGTGAATATAAGGAATAATTAAATACATGGCGAAAACTGGCAGCTCAGCCCACTGGCTGATTAGGGGCACTATAAGAGAGCGGCGGGCGGATGAACGAGTCATATGAGCTTGGCTGGCAGTCAAGTGAACACCCTCTCCTCTGGGTTCGCTCCCCTGGGTCTCTCCACCTTCCTCTCTCTCTTTCTCTCTCTGCTCCTTTGGGGGGTAAGGCCGTCCCACCTTCTCCCCCAAAGAGGCTCCTTTAGGTTAGGTATTTCCCTTTGGGGGTTCAACTTGGGGGATAACTCCAAGTTGCATACCTTGCAACCTCATTTTGGGGTTGGCAACAAAGGGGGGTGGGGTGCCTTGCAACAAAGGGGGGGTGCCTTGTAACAAAGGGGGTGGGGTGCCACCAAGGGGGATGGGGGTTGGCACTCTTGCAACATTACGTAACATTATGCATTTGCACTCGTCCATTTTGCCACCATACTACTGGTTTCACTGCTGAAACATAAAGCCTACAAACCCTATTAGCAAGAGGTAACCATCTAGCATGACTAAGAAGACCTAGGTTTACATGAGCAAAGTGTTCACCAACTGTACCATTTCTCATTGCTGAAATAATGCGGTATAAGTATTGTTGATCTCCATTAAGTTCATCAACAATATGTTGTGGCGGATATAATAATTCTTTACCACTAGTTATAGGTTTGAATTGTACTACTGGATTGTTTTCACAAAAATGAATGGCTTTCCCAATAGGACCAATAAAGGTACTTGCCGCAGATGTTGTACCATCCAATGTTATAAAAATGTCTTAGAGGTAATTCATTTGTATGAAGCATACAAATGAACCACTGAAGTGGCCTACCAAGTGCTTTCTCAATAACATCAATGCACCTCCTTTATAACAATTGTTAGTATGTGTCCTATTACAGCTATATCATTTTGTAGATGTCTCTCTTTAATAACTAATAATACTGAATTTGCTATGTCTGCAGCTTTACTCGATGCTGGTGTCTGATGGGTAATATATCTTCCACCTGGTTCAGCAATCATTACATCGTCACTCTTCTTTTCATTGTACCACCTATCACTGAATTTCACTTTACTTAAAGTCTGATCATTTCGACCATCGAAGTGTATGGAAGTAATAGGATTCATTTTATCACTTTTCTATGTTTTTCGAAGTCTTTCTTCTTCTCTCCGCACTATACTTCTGTCCATTACGAGATGGTCAGCTTCTTTAGTGATTATACCAACGTCTATCAAAGTTGCAGTTGCAATAGCAGTAGTAGCACGGTCTACTACACCAAATCTATCTGCATGTATTGCAATATGCCGCAAAGACATTATTATTTCACATCCAATATTTTCAAAACCAGTCTTCAGTTTCCATTATCCCATTGTCACTCTCTTCATCTGAAAAATTTTCTACTAAGCTCAAAGGTTGAACTTCAGTGGAATGATTGGTGGTTTTCTTTCTTTACTTGTTCTGAGAGCTTCCTCTTGTATCTCTTTTGTAAAATTTGTGTGGCATGCACACTTCCACATCTACACTACCTATGTACGAGGGCCACTCAATATATTTTGCCCCACCTTTTTTTTTCTTTCCAAGTTTCCTTGTAAGTTCCAGAAATTTTGTACACAAGAAGTTACATGCCTTTTTTACAAGTTTTTAGTTTTCCACGTAGTCTCCATCCTTTTCTACGGCTTTCCTCCACCTCGAAACAAGAGCTTTTATTCCTCTGCTGGGTTCCGCTGGGTTCCGCTGGAGCCACCTCTTAACCTCCTCAACAACCTCATCGTCACTCTGAAACTTTATTCCACAAATAGCATCCTTCATTGGCCCAAACAAATGGAAGTCTGAAGGTGCCAGATCCAGGCTGTATGGAGTGTGTGGTAACACAGTCAAGTCATCAAGGCTGTCTTTCCTTTCTAATGATCTCACACGTTTAGACCAGCGTCCAACTGTGCTTCGATGAACAACAGCATTTCGGAAACATTTTGTAGTTGTTTGTGAATATTTCCAACTGTTTCCTTCTCTGCGGTTAAGAACTCGATAACAGCTCACTGTTTACGACGCACATCACTGTCAGACGCCATTTTCGAAAGTGCGTTAACCATCGGTTTTATACAAGGGCGTTTGAAAAGGGTTTTATACAAGGAGGGGAGGTTCAAATTGGAAAAATCGGTTATGTGAAGCGCAGAAAGTTCAAACTTAGGGCCCAAAATACATTTCAGCCCATGCCCTATTATTCAGCTAAGAAAAAAGGGTGGGACAATATATTGAGTGCCCCAAGTACATTTTACGATCACGCCTCTCGTAAAGTAGAAACTGTTATTCCTCTTTTAGTACTTTATCTTTCCGACATATGCCATCTGTGAATTCTTCACAATCATCACTACATCCGATATCTGTATGAGATTTTAAATTATATTTACAGGACATACTGTGTATCAAACAAATTACTGAGACTATTCATATATTAATTTTTTAGTTTCATTGATGTTTTTCATCTACTCAACGTTGTTCCTCTTTCTATGAATCTTGATACCTTTTCAAAACAAAGCTTTTTCCTGAACTGTGGTGATTGATATTTGCTGCCAAAGTTTTAGTAGCTCTTCACTTATACGTGTGATGATTGGCTTGTTAGCTGCATATTTCCTTTCTTTGAGATCGAGAAAGTACCGAGCTACTTGTAAATTAGTTGGCAAAAGATATGAGGCAACTTCTTCGAAGTTTCCAAACATACAATGTTGCTTAGAATGCCTTGTGCTCACAAATTTTTTTCTTGCTGAATAGCATGGGGAACTTGAAAGCGTAGATGCTGCTGCATGGAAAGCTGTTAGTCTAGAGTTGCTGCAAGAGGGAATGTTGCAAGCTTGATGTGAAGAAGGATGTTGTTTCAGTTGAGGAGACACTGGTGTATGGGATGCTGATTCCATCTCTGCTCTTCTACTGGTGAATATTAACTGAAAAATAAGAACAAAAACTCTAAATTTCAATGAATTTTAATTGCTTAAGGAAAAACAACAAATATTTACTCAGTTTACTCTCGTCAGTGAAATGTACATGCACAATTTGTATCATCATATTCGTTTTTTTCACAAAACTACAATAAAATATCAATGTGCCATTGTAAATTATCATTTTCACTCCGCTCTAATATACCCAGTATACATATATTCTTCGGTGGTGGTGAGGTTAGCCATCGGCGATGGCAGGAAGCGCTTAGCTCACCCAGCTGTTCATCCTTCCATATAAAAACAAAAATTGGTTGGTTGTGAATGGGTATCCTGGATAGCCTTGTGGTTAAGGCGCTGGGTTGCTAATCGAGAGGTCGTGAGACCGAGTCGGGCGAGGACTTTGTAATTTCTGACTACCCGTGGGTCCATATTTCGGATTTCACGTAAGCTGGAGGTTAAAGTGGGCAACACGTTTGACCTTAGTTAGCTAAACAATTTATAGTGAAAATAAAACGTTTTTATTTCTACTTTTCGCTTTCTTTTAATTATCCGCTCTTTCTACTGCTTACACTCGTTTCACTGTATTTTATAAACGGATAGATGGGTAGCATGGCCGCTATTGGAATTTCAAACGAACAAAAAACATGGAGGAGGGAAAAAGACAACTCTTTATTGTTATTTACTGGTTTTTATTTATGCCAAAATAAGTAACAAGGTTGGGGAAAGCAGGTGCGGAGTCACTACTATTTTAATTTGATCATGGAGAGAGGTACTTTAAAATAACTTAAAATCACAATCACGTATTAGAAACGAAAACAACCTAACTGGGAAAACTACGTCGAGTCTGCTTTGGATATGCCTTCGGCCTCAGAGCATTTCGAGTGTTGCCAAATAGTATTTATATTTCAGATAATTTCATTTTACATATCTTAATTTCATACAAAACATTATTAAACTTCTTATTAATACACGACTCTCTTTTAACATTATTATATTTCTTATTATAAAAAATATACTTAATTTCATACAAAACAAAATTAAATTTCTTATTAAACATTATTATATTTAAAAAAAAATACATGACACTCGCGCTCACCCCTTGAAAATAAGTTTTCATTTGGAAAAATTATTTATTTAATTTATTTTCTTGTCAGAAATTTACTTATTTATTCAGTTTGTTTTTCAACTTTTACAATTTCAAAGAAGTTAGAAGGCAAGAAATCATTTCAGTGACAAATTCTACACATTAAATATTTTGTATCATTTCATAAAAACTCGAAAAAAAATTAGTTTACACAGCGTTTGCATAAAATAACATCTTACACTAATGATCAAATGAATGTACAGCCTGTAACAACGCTGTTACGTGAAAAATGTAGGGTAATTTTCTTAAAATTGGTTACAACAATTTTTAAGTTCACAATCTATTCCAGCGATTTTTCATCAAAAATCGCATTACATTCGAAAAAAATTCATATAGTTTATATAGTACTATCAGGGCAACACAGAAAAAACAAGAACATATTTACAAACTATACACAAAATAAAAAATAAGAGCTAAAAGGTTCCCTACATATTAATCAAATGATCACTTGGCCGTAGGTAGTTTCACAACGAACCCACTGTCTGCCTGTATGTACATTAGGGTGGCCCACTTTTCAATTTTTTTTAAAAGTATAGGTTATCGTAGTTTTTCCCATTATTTGGCACTATACTAGCACATTGGTACCATTTTTACAAAAATTGATCAATATTTAGGGGTCTCGCATCGACCTTGAAATTACGAGTTTTTTTTTTAAATGCGTACTTTTTAACTTTTTACTGAAACAAGATAAATCATTAAGTAGGGATGTTTTCTGAATCCTCTTGATGAGAGAAGTCGTTTGGTGTGCCATTCCAATGTCATACGACTAACGGTTTAAAAGTTGTGCCTGTATACAAGTAATACCAATGTGCTAGTATAGTGCCAAATAATGGGAAAAACCACGATCACCTATACTTTTCAAAAAAATCAGCAAATAGCAGACAAATAAGGAAGAAAGAAACAATAACTTAAACAATCACTTTTGCATTGTATTGGCCACTATCACACGTCACTGGCTGCAACGTTGTCCCTCTGTGCTCCGCCGTTCCAAGGAAGTTCTGAAACACATGCCATATATTTCAGTTTCATGGTTGTAAAGTAACCTATTTTTGTTCACATTCAGTTCTCTTTTTAATTGACATTATGCTTCATGAATCTCATTACTAAATTGATAGCTATGAAAACTTAATCAACTGACCTTGACCATTTTGCCATCCCAGTGGACAACAGTGTGCCTCGGTGGCGTGAAGGAGTCCTTCACAGCCGTCGCCACTTCACGGCGATGTGACACTCTTCCCCGGCGAGCCGTTTCTTTCGAGATGCTGAACTGATTGAGGTCTGCTGGTGGATCCGCCGAACGTGTGATAGCAGCCACAATGCTTACTACCTATGTAGAGAATGGAAAGTGGAAAGGAAACTGTCAAGAATACATGTGGGTTACGGGACACTTTAAAACTGACGCTATCGATGAATACTATACACAATACGTACCTGATTATTGGACATGCGGAAACGATCAGCCACTTCCATGACAGCAGGTGCATTAAGGATGCGGCGAGGAAGATTGACAGACACAATTGGCTCTTTCGGCAGGGTGAACGCTAGTTCTGTCTCCGACTCTCCTGACATGCCAGTATCATCATTCTCCATGGCCTCATCTCCGGTTTCGTATGCACACTTTGAGGTTTGCGGCTCCTGGCGAGGACGTTTTCTTCCTTCCTGTAGCTTTCTTTTTACAGCGAAAACTTTATCGTTCCGCTCATCGTTGCCACCCGAGGACCACGTTGATCGAGGTAGAAGTCAATGTCTTCTTTCTTGTCCTTGTCGGACAGCAGTCGATTCTTCTTTATATCTTCGACAGCGTCAGATGCTCCGATATCCCACAGCTTGTCCACACTGTCCGAAAACTTCTGCCGTTTTCTTCCGGCGTCAGTTTCTCGTTTTCTGCTCTTTTGGAGTAAGTGCCACTCTTTCCACAATGCCTCTAGCTTCCGTTCGCAGTTGAGCTTTGTGATTGTTTTAATGCGGGCCATGTTCCAAAACTTTAAGACGTTGTTTACGGTTTCTTTGAATGCGTCTTTCCTGTTAGCAGTGTACTGGATAACACTGAAGAAGTATTGCAAAACCTGCCGTGTTGTTGGCAGTTTGCTACCACTGATGGAGGACGACGGTTGGCCAACTAAAAAAATTTCCGAGGCCGATCTTAGAAAAGGTAGCGATGTTATTTTCGCCTTTCCTTTTGATGACTCTCTATTTGTAGCTTCAAGAGTTCTTCCAGTTATGGTTGCCATCGATTTGCCCATGACAAAGGATGAGGAACTCAGACAGAATTTCAAAATGTTATGATCTGCAAAAAAAGAAATAGGTTAGGTACCTGGCACAGGCATAGTGCATTTTCTAATTACCTAAATATTGATCATTTTTGTAAAAATGGTACCAATGTGCTAGTATAGTGCCAAATAATGGGAAAAACCACGATCACCTATACTTTTCAAAAAAAATTGAAAAGTGGGCCACCCTAATGTACATTGTACAATGAAGCCTTAAGCACTCGTTCAAACTCTCGTGGTTTGCCTACCGAGTAGTAAGGCGCACGTTCAGCCAAGCATCAAAACAGTGAGACCAAGACTGCTCGGAAATACCAGTAGACGAAATTCGATCGAAACTGTCCTGCACTGAAGTCGCTGCGCACTCAGTTCCATTTCTCTGCCTGTCTGTCTGCTCGAAATTTTGAAAAAAAATATCTAAAAGTTTGCAATGTTACTGATTATTATCACTTTTCACATTTAATTTACAAAATTTTCTCAACACTTCACTTCACAACAGTAACCATAATTTGCTATGGCCAAATTTAATGAAAAATATGACAAAATTATAGAATTTCGCAAAACTTTGATAGCGCCCTAGTTACCATTAAGGTCACTTACGGCAGTTACATGGAGGAAGAGAATAAAAATAAATACCATCGGCCAAACACAACCAAACAATATTCCGTTATATATAATTATGAATACGCCCATACATAGTAACCGTCATTATAATTTTAAAAAATTATTGTTCAAACTATTTTCAGAAATAACATCTTCTTTGTCGGCAGCATTTTCCCACGCCTAAGTGCGGTCGCTGTTCCTATCTGCCTTCGCCACTCATTTCTGTCCAATGCCACATCCGCCGCCAGATTTCGCTCCCTCACACACTCTCTCCATCTTATCCTCGGCCTTCCCCTTCTTCTCCTTCTTCCAGGTGGTTCCATCTCCATAATTCGTCGCCCAACATATTCCTCCTCTCTCCGCATGACATGTCCAAACCATCTAAGCCTTCTCTCTTGAGCTTTCTTTGACACCTCTATTACTTTCGTCTTTCCACGAATAAAATGATTTCTAATTTTATCTCTTCTCGTAACCCCACACACTCATCTCAACATCCTCATTTCTGCTACATCCATCCTTTTCCCCAGATTCTCCCTCGTAGGCCACGTTTCCGCACCGTACAACATTGCAGGCCTCACTACCGCCTTGAATACCTTCCTTTTCAATTTCATTGATATTCTTTTATCACACAGTACCCCAGACACCTTCCTCCAATTATTCCATCCTGATTGTACTCTATTATTCACTTCCCTTACCAGCTCTCCATCATCCTCTATCCACGATCCCAAATATTTTAAACTTTCTACCTTCTTTACCACCTCATCTTGGAGTCGCATCTCATCTCTCTGCCCCTGTCCCGCATTGTACAGTGCGTTCGAAAAGTCTCTCTGCAGTGCTGTGTTAAACACATAGGAAATTGAAAGACTACAATGTTTTCATTCAACCATGATTTAGTGATTTTATTACATAACCTTTTGATTTTATAGCATGTGTTGAAAGTGTTTTCCACCATTTTGCAGGCACAGAGCAACTCGTCTACACTGTTGTCAAACACTTTTGACAACAAGCACGTTGACTGCGGAGAGACTTTTCGAAGGCACTGTACTTCATGTACTCTGTCTTCGCCCTACTAATCTTCAAACCTCGGTTTTCCAGTGCTGCCCTCTACCTTTCCAGCTTCTTTTCCACCTCCTCTCTGCTCTCTGCACACAAAACCACATCGTCGGCAAAGAGCATACACCATGACGCCTGCTCCCTCACCTCCTCCATCATTACATCCATAAAAATGTCGAAAATGTATGGGCTCAGGGCCGATCCCTGATGGACACCAACTTTTACTTCGAAACCTTCCGTCAATCCTGCGCTACATAGCATTTGAGTACGTGACTCCTCGTACATATCCTGCACCAACCTCACATACTTCTCCGGCAATAATTTTTCCCTTAAACACCTCCACATCTCTTGCCTCGGTACTCTGTCATACCCTTCTCTAGATCTATGAAGACCATGTGCAACTCCCTCTGCCCCTCTCTATATCTTTCCATCAACTGTCTAAGTGCAAAAATGGCATCCGTTGTCCCTCTTCCCGGCATGAAGCCAAACTGCTCTTCCGCTATGCTTGTTTCTTCCCTCAACCTGCTCTCCACAATCCGTTCAGTTTAATCCCTCGATAATTTGTACATTCTTGGACATCTCCCTTCCCCCTTAAATAGTGGGACCAGTATGCTTTTCCTCCACTCTTCTGGCACTCTCTCCTGGTCATATATCTTGCGCATCAAATCGCTAAAGATGTCTACTCCTTCCACCCCTTCCCATTTTTCATTGCGTCCAATGCTCTCTCCACCTCTTCTCTTCCCACACACATAACCATTCCTTCGTTTGGTAACCCTTCTTCCCTTATCATTCTAAAATTTTCCTCATTCAACAACCTTTAAAATAAACCTTCCACCGTGCCTTAATATCCTGTATATTAGAGATCACTCCACTATGCTCATCCTTTATTTGCCTTATATGTGTAATATCCTTAGTTGCCTTATCTCTTGCCTGTGCTATTTTAAATACTTTCTTTTGCCCTTCTCTCTCTTCTATTTTCAGAAATAACATCGATGCAATTAAATACAAAATACAAAAATGAAGACTAAAAACTTCACGTCATCAGCCCACGACAACAATGATCATTAGTCTGGTAGCGGATGAGTCTACAAGCTTCCACAAAAACGTTACTGGCAATATAGAAATGCTCCATTTCTGGTCAGCAATCAATATAAAGCTCCAACTGCACGATTAAACCGAAATAAGTCTTAAAAAATAGCATAATTACCCAAACATAATCATTAAATAACAAAATTTAAATATTAATACCAAAAATTACTTTATAATATTAATTCCAACCTGCAACACTAAATATTATAGGAAGAAAACTCATAATTTACAAATTACACCCGAGAGACAACCCTCTCCTTCAACACGAAATTCAGCATAGTTTGCAAATCACAGTAGTCCCAGTAATTTATCGCTTCAAAATGAAACTAAATACAAATTTTCATTGTTATGATAAATCAGAAAAGATATTATGAACCAAATATATAGCGCCACCATACTACATAGTCAAAAATTAAAATAATTCATTGCATTATGAAGCGAATGTCCACACGTTTGTAAGCGAACCTCTAAAAATATTCCAAACCGAACTAAACTGCATTACTTAATGAAATAATTTTGTAATATTTTCTATGCAAACGCATTAACGTTAGAAAAACAGTTTCACTATTTATACCCCGAATTAAAATTTTAAGCATAAACATTGTTTATGACAAAATATAATTTCAGAATAAAAACAAAATGAACTAACCACGCCATCCATAAACAAAATATTACCTATGGAATTTGCATTAAAACTCATGAAAGAACAAAAAAAATAAAAAGTCAGCCTACCTATAAAATAAAAATGGATAAAGAAAAGAAAATTCAAGGAACCAAAATTAATTTAACAAAAGAATTTACAAAAATAATTTTTGTATTCTGAATCAAGGTAATTTTCTAAAAAAAAACGAATTTACATTAATTTAAAAACCCACAATTTTACCGGTTTTAATATCATGCAGGTCTTATACACAATATATATGGCAAACAAAGTAAAATCAAATGATCCGGAAACGAACAAGTATAAATTAGCATGTCTTTAAAATCATTTTGAGACCGTGAACGTCTTAATATTAATCTTAGCTACCTTAATATTATGTACACACACATAATGGTCATGTGTGAGCTTGCAATCCTTAACTTATTTAACTAATCTTAACCTAATCTAAACACAATTTCGGGTTGAAAAATAATCTTATAAACGTTGCCAAATAGCTACTGGAAAATTTTGGCACATTTAATTTTTACAGCTCGTTACTTATATATATATATATATATATATATATATATATATATATATATATATATATATATTATATATATATATATATATATTTTTTATATATATATATATATATATTATATATATATATATATATATATATATATATATATATATATATATATATATATATATATATATATATATATATATTTATATATATTTTATATATATATATATTTTATATATATATTATATATATATATATATATATATGAATATATATATACAGGGTGTCCCGTAAGTCTGGACCCATAGGGAAAAATAATAAAATTACAAAATAGTCCAAAAATTTATTACATAATCTGTTCAAAGTGTCCGCCGTTGTGTCGCACACATAGTTGAAGACGCAATCTCCACTGCGACAGCACTTTCTGAATCACAGTCGCAGAAATTTCTTGACACGCCTCCACAATGCGTGCTTTAAGGTGGAAAATGTTCTGAAGTTTGACCTCGTACACTTGGCTTTCAAGTGGCCCCACAAATAAAACTCCAGCGGAGTAAGATCATAATAAAAAAATAATAAAAATAATAATAAAAATAATAAAAAAATATATTATAAATAAATTTTTGGACTATTTTGTAATTTTATTATTTTTCCCTATGGGTCCAGACTTACGGGACACCCTGTATAATATATATAATATATATATATATAATTTATATATATATATACATATATATATTTATATATTTTTATATATATATATATATATATATATATATATACGAAGGTCGAGTGATCGAAAGAAATTTGAGAAGCGAGCTAAAAAAAAAAAAATAAAATAAAAGAGAAAATGAAGATTAAAATAAAGGAGAAAATGGCCAAACATTCGAAGAAATGTGTAAATTGCGGAAAAATCAGAAACTGAATAAAGCCGGATTATGTGTAATGGAATGTGCCGCATATCAACTTTGCGATTGCAAAAACGAAGCAGACCAGACCTCGGGCTTAAACTGCATTCTGTGCAATACCTTTAAGCACTACAAATGCATGAACTTAGATAGAAAAGACAGGAAAATGGTAAATAGAATAAATAACAAAATCATAGGCCTTTGTGGTTTCTTATGCATCAAGTGCATGGAAAACAATAAAAATTAGTACAGAGGGGAACACAAAATGTTGAAATAGAAGAATCAAGTACAGCTTACCGACAGAAAAACATGAAAGAGAAAACGCCTGCACAACCGAGAAGGAAAAAAAAACACACTACAGGGATGGGCGAAAGCAGCCTCAGAAAAGAGGTACCCACGGCAGGAGAGGGAGATACGAAATACACACCAAGAAAACAACCACTGAGTGGGGAAGAAGTGGTGGCGGAGCAGAAGAAGGAAATCGAATCACATAAGACACAGAGGGAATTTAAACGACGGGCCATATGCGAATATTATAAAATAGGTGCGTGCAAATATGGCTCAAACTGCATATACAATCACCCTACAAAATGCTTCTATATGATGAGGAATGGGAAGTGCAGTACGGCCAAACTGCAACTTTTTTCACCCTCGTATGTGCAGACAGTCAATTACTGAGAAAAAATGCCTGAACATAGAGTGCCCACTTTTTCACATAAAGGGTACTCAAAGAAGAGAACGGGAAAGAAACAGACATATTCGACATAGAAGTAATACAAGAGTAATGAAACATATTTTTTAGAAGAAATGAGATAATAAAAGCTCAGCTTGCCCTTCTAACAAGGAGAGACAGAACGCCGCAAACATATGCACCACAACATTACGCACATCACCCCCCTATTCAACACCACCCACCAATAATACAACAACACAGTGGTATCACGGGCCGCAACTCCAATACTCCCAAATGCAGCGGCCCAACCAATAACTCCAAACAGGAACCGACATCGATCAGGAAACGACCCATTTAGGAAAATCGAACACGAAGATTAGAAGAAACCCGGTAAATGCATTATACACAAATATACAAGGCCTCTATACGGACCATGCAGACTGCAAATTACAATACTTGCAAAATTTAGCTACGGAAACCAGCATAGATATCATATGCCTAACGGAAACACACTTACATAAGTGCAAAAAAGGCTGTGAAAAGTGCATCGAGAATACTGAAATAGCATTGCTGGACTACAACAGATGCAGAGCAGATAGAGTGGCTAGACGAGGGGAGGGTGTTGCATCTACGTGAAAAACACATACACATGTGAAGTGAGGGTAAAGAAATCAAACAGCACAGTTGAAGTTATTATATTAGAAGTAAAAGAACTGAACCTAACCATTATGAACATCTACAGACCACCAAACACCACAAAAAGTGAATTCCAATTTGCACAAATGAAATAGAAAACATATTCAAAATTACTTGAAACTCCAGCAACAAATATTCTAATTTTCGGATTTTAATTTCCCATTCATATCATGGAAGAAAAATGACGAAGTTATATATGTTGAGAAGTTTCATGGCAACATTACAAAATGACAGAACCCAAGCAACAATGCTATTAGATATTATGGAACATTACGCCCGTACCCAGGAAATGTGAAGCCACGAGAAAGGAGAACGTTTTAGATTTAATCTGGACAAGTAACAACGAGATAATAATAAATAAAAAAGTAACGCGCACAAAGTTCTCCGACCATAACCTCATCGATAGACAATTGAAATTAGCATCCAGGGTCCGAAAACGCATCCTAGAGAGGCAGATGGAATATTTGAAGGCTTAAACATAAATTCAAAGAAAGTAAATTGGGAAAACGTAAATAAAGAAGATTTAAAGGAGGTAAATTGGGAATTGCTACTCACGAGAAGACTCCACAAGAAATACTATGTATAATAAAGACGGAAACCAAAACCTATAATACTAAACATATTCCAGAGAGACAGGAAAGAAAACGTAGCATGCTCGAGAGGAAAATCAGGACTCTATTCAGGCAACGAAGACAAACCGTAAAACATCTCCACAGATGCAGAACTGATGCAAAGAGACTCAAACTAGAAAGGAAACTTGGCGAAATAGAAATGGACTTAAAGCAAACATTCATACATAAGAAAACGAGGAGGAAAACAAGGTAGCAGAAAACATAAAAAATACCCAAAATGCTTCTACACGTTTGCGAAAAGGAAAATGCAGTGTAAGAGAGTATAGGACCTTTGATAGACGGGGAGGCGCGAATACACAAATGACCCGAAAGAAATAAGTGAACTGCTTAGGGAACAATTTAAATCTGTGTTTAGCACCCTAAGTCCGAGATGGAAGTGGAAAACCCAGACGAGTTTTTCGACATAGATACAGATCAACCAAGAACAAATCCAGCACAAACCTATTATTTCGACGATATACGAACAAAAACAAATCACAAACCTATTAATGGACTTCGAGTTCACGGAAGGAGATGTAATTACGGCCTTATCACAGATGCGAGACAATTCAGCGCCAGGGCCAGACACATGGATGCCACATTTCTGAAGAAATGCAGAGAGAGTATTGCAAAACCGCTATACTTACTATGGAGGAAATCACTCGACACAGGACAAATTCCACTCCCCTTAAAGAACGCTAATATTGCCCCCCTATTTAAAGGTGGTAATAGAGCAATGCCCAAAAATATCGGCCAGTGGCTCTCACCTCACACCTTATAAAGTGTTTTGAACGCAAATTAGAGCCAAAACTACCTACTACCTACAAGAAAAGACTTATACAACCCAAATCAACATGGCTTCAGGGCGGGTAGATCATGCCTGTCACAGCTACTAGACCACCAGGAGAAAATATTAGGAACATTGTGTCGAGGACAAAACATTGAGTAATATATACTGATTTTGCTAAAGCTTCGATAAATGTGACCATGGAATCATAGCACACAAACTTAAGGATACAGGAATTACTGGAAAGCTAGGAAGGTGGATATTAATTTCTTGACGCAAAGAACGCAAAGAGTGGTGGTAAACGGAATTAAATCGGAAGTCTCGGAAGTCGTGAGCTCTGTCCCACAAGGGACAGTATTAGCTCCCTTGCTGTTCATAATAATGATTGCAGATATTGATGCAGATATTAAGGACAGTATTGTATCATGCTTCGCAGATGACACAAAGATATGTAAAAATATTGAACGAAGTGACATAAGAATACTACAAAACGACATTGAAACATTATTCCAGTGGGCAGAAGACACAATATGAAGTTCAACGAAGAAAAATTCCAACTTCTAAGATATGGTAATAACAAAGAGCTACAGAAAAAAGGGTACAAAACTCCGCAAGCCAAACAGATAACACCAAATCCACAAGTCAGGGATCTTGGAGTAATAATGTCGTCGGATGCGGAATTCAGAGAGCACTATAAAATCAAAATCACAACGGCTAGAAAAATAATGGGAATCATCTGGAGGAGCTTCCCAGCAGAAAAGCAAACATCATGCTCAAATTATGGAAGAGTCTAGTCCTACCAATAATTGAGTATTGCTCAGTACTCACAAGCCCACACAGAAAAAGAGACATTGCGAGCATTGAAGCTATACAAAGGACTTTTACGTCTAAGATAGAGGAAACGGAAGGTGAAGACTACTGGTCTCGACTACAATCCCTGGAACTCTACTCTCTTGAAAGAAGGCGAGAGCGGTACACAATAATATACATATGGAACATACTTGAGGGCACTGTCCCTAACCTCAGAAATGAAGTAGAAACAAACTGGAATGAGAGAAGAGGCAGATTTTGTACGGTCCCAGCTGCGGTGGGACAAGGAGCCATGAAAACGAGGATGGAAATACCCTCAGAATACGGGGCCCAAAGCTTTTCAATGTCCTTCCAAAAGAAGTGAGGAATCTCCAGCACACCAACCTGAATAACTTCAAGAACCAGCTGGACAGATTCTTGTGCAAAGTCCCTGACCAGCCATGCGTGGCTGGCTACGAGGGCAGGCGATCAGAGAGCAATTCCCTCCTTCACCAAGTCCCGCAAATGAGGCGGGATGCTGCAGAGGGGTCGACCGCAGGTCGATCCTGAACCGTCGTTCAAACTCAACAAAAGTAAACAAAAGTAAGTTATATATATATTTATATATATATATATATATATATATAATATATATATATATATATATTTATATACTATATATATATATTATTTATATATATATATATATATATTTATATATATATATTTATATATATATTATATATATATATATATATATTTATATATATATATATTTATATATATATATATATATATATAATTTATATATATATATATATTTTATATATATATATATATATATTTTTTTTTTATATATTTATATATATAATTTTATATATATATATTATATATATATATTTTTTTTTATATATTTATATATATATATTTTTTTATATATATTTATATTTATATATATATATATTTTTTTTATATATATTTATATATATATATATTTTTTTTTTATTTGTGTTCCACTGTTATCAAGTTGTAGATTTCACTATACTTTGCTCTTCCCCGTACACCTTATGATCTGTAAAGCATATGTATCAAATTTGAAGCAAATTTACCACCATTTAGAGGTTGCACATTTATGTCACCTCTGATACCTTAGCCTTTTGTAACCAAATCTCGAGAACTTCCCAACTTCCAACATTTTGTAATGTTTTCTTTTCTTTCACAGGTGCAAAAAGTGTTGAAAATGGAAAGAAAAAAGATCTGGCTGATTGAAAAGACTCCAGTCGAAGAGCTCTTAGGATCAAGATTGCCATTCCGGGAGCAAGTCCTCCTCTGCTTTATGTACCATCACCTGGAGCTGAAGGAAACAATCCCCCTTGCCATCAAGTCTACAAGTATCAAGCTTCAAGAAGTTTGGAAGAAGGCGAATATCCCCGTGAAGACAGAGGAGAACATTAAAGCTGCTATACTAAAGCTGTACAAAGAGTACCAAAACTTGAAGAAGGAGAAGTCGAGAAAGACGGACAAAGCGATTATGAAGCGTCAGGTGTGGAAGGGAGACCTTGCTGACCTTTTCGACATCGCTTGTCAAGGTGTGATGAGCATGAGTTCAGTTCCGGAGGAGAACAATGTTTTCTTGTCCTCCCAGAGGGAAGACAGAATGAGTTCTTCAGTGGCTGGGGTGGATAGGAAACACACCATAGCTGTCAAACGGAAAGAAGAAGCAGCTAAGAAACGACTTCGAAAACGAATGAAGCTAGATAGCACATCCTCTAGCTCAACGGCGACAACAGATGATGATGATGAAGATTTTGCTGGTCCATTGGCTCTAAGTCACCTCCTCGTTCCAAGAACACACTTGATCCAACACTCGTGGCTACTTGGGATAGAGAACAACTCTCTATTCGACAAGCAAGCACTTCCTTCATTGCAACTGCTAAAAGTCTCAGACAAGATGTATCGCAGATTATTATTTCGCCATCAACTGTTCATCGAGCACGTGCCAAGTATCGAGAGAAAATGGCCAAACAACTTGAGGAGTCGATCTTCAAAGATCCACCTTTCTTAGCTCTGCACTGGGACAGCAAGCTACTACCCCAAGCTGCTGGCGGAAGCTCTAGAAGCTTAGGAGACAGAGTAGCTGTTGTGGTAACAGGGAAGGAGTTCGTGCATCTTCTTGGAGTGCCTGTTGCCCAGGATGGTACTGGTGAACAAATGTCACGAGCCGTCATCCAGGAGCTGCAACGATTTGGAATTCAGGACCGCATCATTGGCCTCTCGTTTGACATTACGGCGTCCAATACCGGACTTCTGCAAGGGGCATGTATGAGGATTGAACAATTCCTTGGTCGGTCGCTCTTGTGGTTGCCTTGCCGTCACCACATTTATGAGCTCCTTTTGAAGGAAGTCTTTCATAAGTCCCTGGGGCCAACAAGTGGTCCTGAAATCCTGCTGTTTCGATGATTTCAGCAGCGTTGGGACTTTATTAACAAAATTGTTTCAAAACCATGATCGATGAAGAAGAGTCAGACACTAGGTACTTGGAAGATGAACGAATCAGGATGGTGAGTTATCTTCGTGGATCATTGAAAGTTCATGTCACCCGAGAGAAGATTATGAGGAACTCCTCAAGCTGTCGCTCTTTTTCCTTGGAGGCTGGGGTGGAGCTGAGTTCTCCTACAGGACTCCAGGAGCCCATCATCAAGCCAGGTGGATGGCGAAAGCTATCTATATGCTGAAAATGGTTTTGTTCCGGGAGCAACTGGAACTCACCGACCGAGAGGTGAAGGGATTGCACGACGTGGCCCTTTTTACGTGTTTCATTTATGTCCGGTTCTGGCACGAGGCAGTGGTCAGTAGGTGGGCCCCGAAAAATGACCTAGACATGATTCAACTGTTGATTTCATATCCGAACAAGGACCTGGGCCAGGCTGCCTTGAGAGTTGCCAAAAGGCATCTCTGGTATCTCTCGGAGACTAGTCGGCTTGGCTTTCCTTGATGAACGGATATCGCCAAACGAGAAAGAAAAGATTTTCCAGGCCTTGAACAAACCTGCGTCGAGGAAGGAACTCAAACGACTCGAGTGGAAAAACCTGACTTTTGAAGGCAAGGATGTGAGCAACTTCGTCACTCAAAGGACGAAGACATTCTTCGACAACTTCGGCGTCGGGGATTTCGACGTAGAGGGGTACACCAATAATGACGGCTTGAGAGAGTCAGTCAACGCGCTGAAAGTCGTAAACGACACAGCGGAGAGGGGAATTGCATTAATCAAGCAATTCAATGAATCAGTCAAGGACGAGAAGCAAAAACAATTATTGTTGAGGATTGTTGAACATCATCGAAACGAGGTGCCGAAAAGAACCAAGGCGGGAACGTCCTTGTACCAACTCAAAAAATTTATTCGGATTTTCTGATTTTAATACTAGAGTTTTTTATTTTCTGTGCTTCAAGGGAGAATTCTTTTGTAACACTGAAGAAAATTTTGTATTATTAAATTGTATTGTGTAATGTGTATTGATTTGAATTTTCCAATTTTATTATTAGAGTTTTTCATTTTCCGTGTTCCAAGGGATAATTTTTTCGTAACACTGAAGAAAATTGTTTATTATAGAAGGTCCAAATGTGTGCAACCCCTAAATATCAATTAATCAGTTTAAAAATTGGTGCACATCTTTCTTACATGAAAAGGAATAAAGGCACAAGCAAAGTGGAGAAAAATATTGACCTTTGATATTTTCTTCTGTACGAGTGAAACACTCTAATATACTGTGTAAATATATGTTATACACAAGCCACTCGAGCTCCCATAATACCCTATGTTTTATCTCAATATTTAAAACAGCCCTTGAGATAAACCTCGAGTGTCATCGACTCCTGCCACGCTCCTCCCCACCTTTTTCTTTGTTCTTAAATGCTTGCCTCGGCGGGGAATGAGTGAAAGGCCGGGTAGCGCTGGAATTTCTCCGAGTAGGCCTTTGAGAGAGTTTGCTCGTAAAAAAACTAAATTTGAGAGTTATTGAGTGAGATTCGAGATTTGAGTTCGAGATGTTGAGTTTGAGAGAATATGAGATTTTGAGTTTTTGAGGAAATATTGAGAGCCATTAGCCTAAACTACTGCGAGGGATGTAGTGGATGGGCAACGATAGAACTTAAGTTATTTAATTAATGTTAAGACTAGTTTAAGAAAAAACCTGAACTTGACCATACTATATTTCAAATTCGAGACTGAACTTGTAACCAAATGTGACTTAAATTTATTGATTAAAAGCTATTCAAACCAACTATTTCATTATCAAATACACACTAAAATCAGGGTACAGAAGTAAGCGGAAGATAAAGAATTCACGCAGAGGGTCACTAACTTAAAGAAAGATCTATTATAACTTAAATTTACTCATCGAGCATTTTACAGTGACCTTCGAGAATATACAATTTGTAATAAGAATCCGTCTCCCCTGACAACGGACATTTTTTATTCTTTATTACAAACTGGTGAAGAAGTAGGGGATAAACGGATTTTTTATTACAACTGGTGTCAGAAGTGGGATCTTCCTTTTCTGATACACTCCCCCCAAAACCTAAGTGAAAAGTGACGCAAAGTGCTCTCCAAGTGTGTATATGAGGGCTACCAGCTCGCAACAGACGGCGACGAACAACAACGTGAGGGTCACCCGATCGAGAACCACTGCGTAGACTGCTGCTGCTCAGGCCGAGTCGACATCGCAACTTGCTACTGGACACCAAGCCGCAGGAGGAGTAAACTTTCCCACCAACGCGGAAAGAGAGGTAAGCGACCCATCTTGTGTTGCGAGAGGTTTTAGAGGACGAGTGGAGAGCCTCCTATAGAGGGCAGTCCCCCTAAATTAACCCCATTAAACCTTCATTTCTTTTCCCCAAAATTTTGATATAAATAGAGTACCTTTCCTTCCAATCGGTTCTCCTGGACTCGAGTTTGAGACTGATCCGGTTCAGAACCTATGTTTAGAACAATTTAGCAATTCAAATTCGGTCGAGTTTTGGCCGATCTCATTCGAGAACATGCCTCTTGGCCAAGAAGAAATCAGTCCCAACCATGTATCAGCAACCACTCCCTACACACTTCCCTCATCCCTATGTTCCCCCTTTCTATCCAGGGTATCCTCACTTGTATTCCCCCAATGTAGGCTTCCCCAATCCACACGTTAATATTGTCCGTATAACACTAGTAACGCACCCAAAATCCATACAAAAAATGCCGGGTATAAGCACGCGCGATGTCTTCTATGTGGGGACAGGGAACACCTAGCTCCTCAGTGCCCCCTGATTGAAAAAGTGAAGATATTGAAGGAGAGGGAAAGGGTGCGTGAAAGGAATGAGAGCTATAGGCGAGAGAATGAAAGAGATCATCGGAGGGAATGGACCCCAAGAGGAGACCGACGGTATGAAGATTACGAAAGAAGAGGAAGTAGGTATTCTTCCCCTTCCGAATATACGAGAAGACGGAACTTCTCGCCGTATGAGAGAAATAGAGATAACTATGGTAACCCCAGATATGATAACAGGCATGAGGGTAACCCAAGATACGACAACAGGCATGAGGGTAACACAAGATACAACAACAGTATGAGGGTAACCCAAGATACGACAACAGATATGAGGGTAACCCGAGATACGAGAACAGGTATGAGCGAACCCGAGATACGAGACCAGGTATGAGGGTAACCCTAGATACAACAACAGGTATGAGGGTAACCCAAGATACGACTACAGACGTGAGAATCGGTACCGCTTACGACAGGAGAAACGGAGGTTACCCCTCCCCCGACAGAAATGGAGGCAGGTATCCCGACAGAAGAACGGACCGAAGTCCGTCACCCTATCGGAGATACGATAAGGAAAGAGAACCTAACCGCGGAAGACGCCCAGAAAAAGAATGGAAAAAAGGGCGAGATGATTCTCCGTGGCCCCGAAGAAATGACCCCTCAACCGAAAGGGACCTTTTCCCCCGTCGAGAGTCATTTAAGGAGGAGGAAGAGCCAACACACAAGACAAAAGAACTTAAATTGAAGTCGATATTGGTAAGGAGAAAATAAGACAAAGGCAGGGACTGGGACAAAAGAGATAAAGGTGAGAAAGTGAAAGTAAACGAATGGGATGAAAGAGAGAAAAAAATCTATCAAATAAGGAAGCGAAAGAGATAAATGAAATGTATGAAAGAAATTGAAAGACGCAGCTTCAATAATGATACGAAAGAGCAGTGTCTAAATGTTTATGAAACGAGCTATATTGAAAGTGCATATACGGTGCAAGAGGACGAAGCGAGTCTGCAGAGTGAGTTCACCTTGAGAGCGGAGTCTGCATTAGGCAGACCTCAAAACGAGTGCGAGGAAAGAGAAAGTGACCTTGACTTTGAGGTAAAAATTCAGTCGGAGGACACAGACACGGTGAAAACAATAACGGAGTGTAAGAGAAAAATGTATGAAATGTTCGAATTAAAAGAGAGAGAAATGGAAGGAATGCAAGAATTAAAACCTGAGAGCGAGATGGATGATAGTGTGATAGATGAGAACGCGAAAAACCGAAGGGAAATTGATCCCCCAACGGAAGCACAATGGGTAAATGGGGTATATATTATGTGTTCATGTGACGTGAATATGAGACATATGACGAAGATGACTCGTGTTTGTGTGGGAATGGAAGTAGTTTGAATCCGACGAACACAAATGTAAATTGCGAAAATGAATTAAAAACGAGCGAGGAAAATATCGTGATAATGGACGCGGATGAATTGGCTATACAGGAAATGAAAGAATTCAGCGAAAGAGACATAAATGAAGTAGCTCCCTCGAATGATTGCCCCTGGGAATCGACCAGGGTAAAAATAAACGAAAGTTGCGTGAGGGAGAATGCAGAGCAACAAATAATGAATGAAAACGATCCCATGATGTCCCTTGAATTTTTGAACGAAGGGACCGATGTCTGTCTAACAAAGAAAGGGTCAATTGATACTGTTGAATTTCGACCCCAAGTCGAAATTACGTAAGGCGGTAAATGACGAAGTCCTAACCACCATGGGACAAATAGAAACAAAAATAGGCATTGAGCGCGAGAAATATGATCTTACTGCGTTGCTCGTTAAAGAATTGCCTGAGAGATTAAACTTTATTTTAGGGGCGGATTTCATCCGAGTAAACCTCATACATAGTGCAGGTAAAGGCATGGGGTTTGTGGCTTACATAAATGAGATACAAATCCCTTTGAGTACGAAATTGATAGGAGCCCCAAAACAAGAAGACCAAAGCGCGGAGAGAAAAGAAGTAAACAACCTCCCTCTCCCATTAGTACGAGGGTCCACTTCCATTGCCCCTTTAGCTGGAGCAATTTTAGAAGTACGGACTCCTTCCCCGTTGAAGGAGAGATCCACTCTAATCGTAGAGGCGAGAGAAACCCCTTTAAACCTGAGGGTAGAACCGCAACTAGTTTGCTTGAACGAAGAAAGGAATGTATCCGTTATCGTGCGAAATGAATCCGCCAACGATAGAGTTAAAGTTACGAAAGAAAGGACAAAGCTGGCGGGAGAAGTTTTACAATACTGTGATTGCGAAGGAAGAAAACCCTGTAGCGCGCCAAACGAATGCTCTTCCAACGGCGAAGAACCCAAGAAAGAAGTGAGTAAAAAAGAGATCCATCAAGTCACGAACCAAGCGTAAATGGTCTGAAGATGAAATTTCAGAGGAAATTTATAATACAGAAATGATGAGCGAATTCTCGTTAACCCCTCAGTCTGCAGAGCCGGAAAGAAGGGAAGTACGAAAATTTGTGAAAAATACTAAAGTAGACCCCGAAGAAGGGAATGGATTAAAAACCCTTCTTAAGGACCATATTGGACAAAAGAGAAGAAAATTAAACGAGACCGAAATTGCAACCGAAAATGAAGAAACAAACGAGATGAATTACGGACGCCAGAGAAATAAACGCAATTATAGTGACGAAACGAAAAGGAAAAGGGAGATGACAAACGAACCGCACCGTTTCCGCTGTCGTTACGACGAAACGAATAGTTTGCGGTCACACGCAGGTCGACCACCAGAACTCATTTAAAAGTCCTGATTGCTGGTCTAGAAGATGAACTTATCGGCTAACGTTTAGAAGACGATCGAACGAATAAACAAGACACGCACACGAATTAACCAAAGGGAACAAATGGGTTAAACTCTGCCCCGGGACAATAAAGAAAAATGTTCTTTCCTTTTAACAAATCTTTTACCACTTAATATAAAATCAAATTAATCTTCCCTCCCCCCCTCCGAAAGTTGACTGAAAGGCATGATTCATGTTGGGAGTTAACAATGTTCACGTAACTATATATATTTTATATCGTGTTTCATACTGGTTTATATCAATTTATGTTATTAATAATATTTTATAAATTTATACATTTGATATCGTAACGATTGACTCAGAAATTGGTGGCGAGGGAATATTCACGCGAAAACAATCGGTATAAATGCATAGGTTGGAAATATAATATGATGAGATAGCATGTTTCGCGCGTCCAAATCAGCTCTCAAATTCCTTGAGTTTAAGAGAATCGAGTGGAAAATTTATAAAAAAGAATTCATTAAGATTTCGAGAGAAGAAATTTTCTTGTTTATCATTGCTTATATAAAATATTTTTGTTTTGTCTTAACGAAATTACTCCTGAATTAATCATGATCCCCGTCCTTTTTAAACTGATGCATTATAGACGTTGGGGCGCAAACCTTCTCAAATCACGGAGTCCCTTTTCCAACCAATGGGCTCCCAAATTCGACAAGGCCCCACGTACACTTTCAGCGCACGTCTCAGTCTGAAGCCCGATTTCGAGATCACTTACATAGTAAACTCCTCGTTTACGAAAGAAGCCTACACCACTTCAATGCTTCCTCGTCACGAGGAATAGACCTTCAGGATGTAACCCGGTACCTGCGCAGGGTCGCCACGCCACCCTCACCCTGCGTCTCGTGTTGGAAATAGCAGTCGTCGGAATTGCGATCTGGAAGAGACGATGCTGTCGCCGCCGAGATCCTCCACCGGTACCAATTGCCAGGTTTAAAATCCCTGCATCGGGCCCCCCGGAAGCTCAGGTGACCCGATCGCCAACGCCCCCAAGAAGCTCCCCTCATGAATTTCGCTTTTCACCGACGAGCCCAAGTTTCGTCAGAAGATTGTTCCCAGCAATTCAGTCATATCGTACGCCAGAATCAGCACCTAACGTGGCTACGAGGAAATGGGCATTCCCGTAATTAAGACTTAAACCACTTCTCCCATCTGGCCCCTTTGTGTTTTTCCCCATTTCTAATACTTACGAAAAAACGACCGAATGAAGGTAGTTTAATTAATTGAATTGAATTTACATGGTAGAATTGAATTGCTAAAGTAATAACTTCATTCGGTAGTTAGTGCGTAACTAACTAGTAATTAATGATAAGTGTTTAATTTAATTAAATAAGTATATTTTCCTTCAGTGATTAGTGCTTAACGAATTGGTAATTAGCGATAAGTGTTCGATTTACGAGCCTTACTGAAATGACCTCTCTTTATGTAACTATTAAGTTTCTCCGTCTGTGTATTTCAAATTTTCTCCCTGCTATATCGCTTTCCTTTGTTTATTTTAAAAGCATATTAACTTATGAAGCCATTATGATATCATTTTGTGTCATAAAGCGAGATTGCGAAAGTCTCTCGAAAGCAACTTTCTGTAAATATGGATCAGATGCTGACCAACTTGTTATTATGCTGACGATGCGGGTAAGGCTTGCAGTCGAATTAATTGCTGTTCGCACCTGGTAACTAAATTATACTGAAAAATATAAATTCATATAATTTCATTCAGTTAACTAATAATGTAGGCCCTCGTAAAGTAGGCTTTCGTCTTTCGGTTGAGTATTTAAATTTTAGTATAGAAAAAGAAAAAAAAGTTTTTTTTCCATTTTTACTTGTAAAATTTATGAACTTTATGAGATTTATGAAAATTAATTAGTCATCCCTTTGAAAAACTGTCGTTAGGCGACTCGTCGTACGAATTATTCCTCCTAAAGAGAGCACTTTCTACCCCAAGTTACAAGAATTAGTGGTTCTAAACCGGTAGACGTAGTTTTCATGATGTTAACGTAAATGAAAATGAAACTATATTGAAGGCTGCTCCGTTTCCCCATCGGATTATTTAATTTAGGGAAAGGCGTTGCCCTTATAAGGCATTCAGAAATTAAAATTTCCCGTATAAGGTGATCTTGCTATGTATTTCTCTTCTTAAACCTACCCTTTCCTTGATTAATATTGGTTATGCGGTGAGTAAACAAACATTTTCAGTACTCACAGTATTTATTCTATGAATGTAATTTTCAGAATAAATCCGCATATGTTGTTTAACTCAGATTATTTATTATGTAAATTTAATTTTTAGCTTATTGATTTGACAACTTTAAATTTATTTATAAATAGTAAGGAAGTTTAACTAGGTTAATGTTCAATTGAATTTCTCATATTTTCATTGTAACTACGAGTTCCAACGTATCTGGATAGACATTAGTAACCTAAATTCGTGTTTTGAGAATTGTCTCTCCACTACGAATCATTTCCGCTCACGAAGCATTTATCTTTCCGTATTCACGGACCATGGAAGTCCTTCGTTCGGCCTCAAGTTTTCTCAGGAACTCATTACTTTTTTTTTTTTTTTTTTTTTTGAAGGAACGAATTTGTTATACACAAGCCACTCGAGTTCCCATAATACCCTATGTTTTATCTTCAATATTTAAAACAGCCCTTGAGATAAACCTCGAGTGTCATCGACTCGTGCGACACTCCTCCCCCCCTTTTTCTTTGTTCTTAAATGCTTGCCTCGGCGCGTTTTGGACTCGTAGGAGGGATGGAGCACGAAAACAGATGCGGACCGGTCAGAATAGATCTGGCGCTTCGTCGGGAATGAGTGAAAGGCCGGGTAGCGCTGGAATTTCTCCGAGTAGGCCTTTGAGAGAGTTTGCTCGTAAAAAACTAAATTTGAGAGTTATTGAGTGAGATTCGAGATTTGAGTTCGAGATGTTGAGTTTGAGAGAATATGAGATTTTGAGTTTTTGAGGAAATATTGAGAGCCATTAGCCTAAACTACTGCGAGGGATGTAGTGGATGGGCAACGATAGAACTTAAGTTATTTAATTAATGTTAAGACTAGGTTAAGAAAAAACCTGAACTTGACAGTACTATATTTCAAATTCGAGACAGAATTTGTAACCAAATGTGACTTAAATTTATTGATTAAAAGCTATTCAAACCAACTATTTCATATCAAATACACACTAAAATCAGGGGTACAGAAGTAAGAGGAAGATAAAGTATTCACGCAGAGGGTCACTAACTTAAAGAAAGATCTATTATAACTTAAATTTACTCATCGAGCATTTTACAGTGATCTTCGAGAATAAACAATTTGTAAAAAGAATCCGTCTCCCCTGACAACGGACATTTTTTATTCTTTTATTACAAACTGGTGAAGAAGTAGGGGATAAACGGATTTTTTATTACATATATATATATATATATATATATATATATATATATATATATATATATATATATATATATATATATATATATATATATATATATATATATATATATAAACTTTGATTGCATTTACCGAAAGAGTATAAGATCACCCAAACCTAGGTGTGTTGTGTGTGTGTGGGTGTGTGTGTGTGTGTGTGTGTATGAAATGAAATGAATGAAAGGGTTTATTGGCAGACTATAGTCCATATGACAAATATTATTAATACAATGAAAGTTCATATACTAAGGATAGAAATATATACAATTGATTAGTAATAATACTCCACTGTCGAAGTTAAGTGGAGCTACAGACAGACGTTTTCGTACCAAGAAGTCCATAGCTTAGAGGATAAATGGCAGGACTCATGGATAGCTTGGATGATCGGGTTGGTTTATTTTTTAATTCTTTGCATTAGACTGTGTTGAGCACGTCTTGTTACCTTAGGGAAGCTCGGGACATTGCGGGTAGCAAACATTTACGAAGCTGAGCATCTCGGGGGTAATTTATGTTAGAGTCTAAAAGACCTGTTGTGCAGCAAATTTAGGGTTCTGCCAGAACCTTTTTTATAATTCACCCAGAGTTGCTGACCGTATATATTACTGCAGAAAGTACGAAAGAGTCTTTAGCTTCACTTGTACAGAAACGAAAGTTCCTTATGGTCATATTCGCTTTAGCACACAGGCTTCGAGATTGTTTTCTTATATCCGAGTCATCATTCAAGGAGTTGGTAATAGTTTGACCCAAATACTTAAACTCTTGTACTTCCTCAATTACTTCACCATTCATTTTAAACCTTATATCAGCTGGCTGATTACAGCTTTTAGGATGAAATTGCATAACCTTAGTTTATGTAACATTAAAAAGAATATCATGTTTCTGCGAAACATATATATATATATATATATATAAATTGCAAGCATCACATATACCCTCCAAAAATTTAGATCTACTGTATAAAAATGCATAAGTCACCCTTGAATTACAACTAAAATAATTTAACTTCATTTATTTAAGTCGGTAATTTGTTTATTCATTAATATTATTATCATTACTAGTACAGTTCCCGTCGCTTCGCTGACGGTTAGACAGGCTAAACTACAGAAAAAAACCCCATTAAAATTTTGAGCTTCACATTTTTTTCAACATTTCTGAATCTGGTATCTCCCAAAACCTCCTCACCCCCATTCATGCAACTTGGGGGCGAACCCCCTCCCCCATTACCCCCACCGCTCCCAATTACCCCACCCATCCCCCATTACCCCCACCCACACCCTTCCCCCATTAGTGCCCCGGATAAATTTCACAAACAGACAGACTAAACTACAGAAAAGAACACAGTCATGAAAATTTTGAGCTCACATTGCCGCCCGTAATACAATTTCTGAATTTTTTTCTCACAATTTTTTCTCACAATTTCTGAAAGTGTGACGGACGGACGGACGGACAGACAGACGGACAGCTCTCTTATTATACATAGTATAGAAGATTATTATTCTTAATGCCGAAACCGTAAACATAAAATTTTTTTAAATACAACATAGGCTTTAGAAAATAAAAGATGAGGAAAAGGACGGAAAATTGGGGCTCGGGCGGGATTTTTAAAATTTAAAAAAGTTTTTCTCTCCACGATATTCAAAAGAAAACGAGATGACTCGGCCCTACGTAGACACAAGCTGCTACAAGAAAGACTTAAAAACACAGAGTCGAAACAGTGGAAAACAACTGAATAAAACACCCAAAATACACACAAAACACCCACCATCCCTGACTTCACGGCGATCCGTCAAGATCGTACTGGGGGTAACGGGGGTGGACTCATCACTTACATACGTAAAAGCATTAGCTACACTGATGCTACCCAAAACATTACAAACACAATCCAAGCAGATAACACGATAGAAATACAGGCAGTTAACATTAAAACACGCGCAAAACACAACACCACACTAATCAACATTTACATCCCACCAGATAGTTCACCTCAGGTGCCAGCCAATTACAATCCACAGTTACACAATCTGGCCTCTCTCACTAATGTCATCTTAGGAGGAGACTTCAACGCCAAAGACACTAGTTGGTACCTGCACAACCAAAACAACACCAGAGGCGCCAACATAGCCACACAACTAAACAGCCTCTACATTCTTAACAATACAGAAGAACATACACACATACCACATCAAGCAGGATACTCAAACTCCTCCCCAGACATAACCTTCTGTTCCCCCTCACTAGCAACACATACACAATGGAGAACAGAAAAACAACTGTCATCAGACCACCTGCCCATCATCATTACAACACATTCTACACTCTGCCCAAACAGCCTTAGGCACACTTACAGAAATTACAAGAAAGCTGATTGGGAACAGTTCAAAATACAGACTGAGGAACACTTCACCACATTAAACAGCACACCCATCATAAACATCGATACAACACTCAAGACATTTAATCAGATTATCAATAATGCAAACAAATACATACCCCAGGGCAACATTAGGAAATACAACCTAAATTACACTAGAGAAATAGCCCACCTCATAAGGCAACGTAACAACCTCAAATATAACACACAAACACCACACACAGAAGCCATAAAACAGCAGATACAACAGCTCAACACAGAAATAAACAACAAACTCAAAGAAAAACAAACAGAAACATTCAGGGAATTCATAACAACATTAAACCACTCCACAGATACATCCAGGCTATACAAGACTATAAACGGCATTACCCACTCTAACAGTGACATTCACACCTCACACGCGGCTATCTGTCGCAGCCAAAATAATATCCCAATATACACACAACAAGCTAACATTCTAGTTAATCACTACGCAAAGATAAGTCACTTAAACAGAGACAACAACCAGAAACATGCAGACAGACAAACAGCCAGACACAAGAAAACCTACCGACTCGACATGACCATTACACCCTTCAATACAGACCAGACCACCAAGATCATCAAAAACATTAAGAATTAGTAATGTAGCGGATGTCATTTTTTTCACATCCGCGGATGCGGATGAGGATGTTTGATTTCAACATCCGCGGATGCAGATGCGGATGCGGATGTCTACATTTTCGTTATTTTTTAGGATATATTCGAGATTTGTTGTGTTTAACGTATATAATAAGTTATTATATAGAGAGAGCTGTAGCTATAATGTAGTATAATTAATTGATTAATTGTACAATAATTGCTGTACTTTTCTCTGAACATATAAAATAATATCAAGCATCTAACTAATATAGAAATCAATTAGTGAATTCGTCTGCAAATAAATTCGTTATATTTTGTTGAGTTTCAGCCACAATTAGAAACCATAATTGTGTTACCAGGATGCGGGACGTGAACCCAACTCAAATGCACCCCACCGACCTCTTTCCCCAACCTCCACCCTTATAGAAAGAGATCTTTAATTAGCTTGATAACTATTTATATTAAGTTTAAAGTTTTATTAGGCATATTTATAAATGAGTAATTAAAATAAAGTAAACTAAGATGTTCATCGTTTAATGTTCAAACTTAATTATAGGAAGGTTATGCTTAAGGAACATTAATTTTTCTGCCTTTTCTGCTGCCAGTCTGTTTCTCTTTTCATCATATTTAATCCAGCACTGCTAAATAATCTCTCGCTTGGTACGTTTGTTGGAGGACAGGCTAAACGTTTCCTTGCAAGTTTACTCAAGTATGGATAGATATTCTGCGTATTTTTCCACCAACTAATAGGATTGTCACATGCAGCCAGGCGTTTTTCTTGGTGATAGCTCTCGATCATTTTTACTACATCTTTTGACATCGCGTAGGTCTCGTCATTGCTGCTTGACTCAAGAAACTGAGAGACAGATTCTGTGATAGATTTGCTTGTTGAAGGTGTTGGTTCTGTCACTGAAACTTTTATTCTTTTGGTGGGTGGCGAAGCGACAGATTCAAGAGATTGAAGCTCTTCAACTGCTTTGCAAGTGATGATTTAACTCGTTCTAATGTACTAGGTGAAAATAACTTAGCTTTGTAACGTGGATCTATGTAGGTTGCAAGAGAGTAACTTCATACAAGAACATCCTCTCGTCTTGTCGCTTGCATCACTTTTGCGCACAATGAACTAGTTCTATTAATATAGTGGAATTTCATAATTTCCGCTTATTAATGACATTTTATCTCAACGGTCCACATCCGCACGACATCCGCAGTCCAAAGTGCGGATGCGGGTGCGGATGCGGATGCGAGAAAATGTGCGGATGTTCCGCGGATGCGGATGCGGATGCGGATGTGACCTACATCACTATTAAGAATTCGAAGGCTACTGGACCAGACAACATATCTAACATACACCTTAAACACTTGGGCCCACAAGGAATACAAGCTCTCACAAATATCAGCACATATTCATACCAACACTGTATTATTCCTGACATATGGAAACAAGGTAAAATTATTACACTACTCAAACCAAACAAAAATCCAACAGAACCAGCTTCCTATAGACCCATTACTTTACTATGCACACCTTCCAAAGTAACAGAAAGACTAATCTTACAAATCACCAACCCACACATACCACTGTCGCCTACTCAACATGGATTCAGACCTCACCACTCAACCACGACATTACTCACTAACCTCACGCAGCACATCATGGATGGCATCAACTCCAGAAGACCAGCTCAACGTACACCATTAGCAACAATAGACATTAGTAAAGCATTTGATGCTATCCCACGCTTCCCTCTCATAAACAAAATACTCAACACAAACATGCACAATAACACCAAAAGGTGGCTGAGCAACTATCTCTCAGGAAGATACTCACATGTCACATTTAATGGCAAGTCATCCAAAAACAAGCTTTTTCCGAACGGGGTCCCTCAAGGCTCTGTTCTCTCACCAACACTCTTCAACTTATACATGCATGACATTCCAACACCCATAGATAACAAGCTTACCTTATCATCATATGCAGATGATATCACTCTAACATCCACCCACAACAACATCGACACCGCTACAAATAACCTACAAACATACATAAACAGTATACAAGACTGGCTCACGCACAATAGACTTAAAGTAGCGCCCACAAAATCAACCATCACCTTGCTTACAAGCAACACAAAAGAACACCAGGTAATTCCGCAGCTTACACTAAACAACATCCACATTCCACACACTCACAGAACCAAAATACTTGGGGTCACATACAACACATCATTATCGTTTGCAAACCACATTCAGGACATTAAAACCAAATGTACGTCAAGACTTAACACGCTTAGGGTACTAACAGGCACCAACTTTGGACACCAGCAGGAAACAACATCACTCATATACAAACAATATATTCGCTCAGTTATGGACTATGCTAGCCCATGCTTGGCACCCATTATCTCAAACACACACATAAACACCTTACAAACAATACAAAACAACGCACTTCGTATCATTACAGGATGCACTCAAACAACACCAATAGAACACCTGCACACAGAAACAAAAATACTAAAAGTTAGGGAACATTTAGACATGAGGGGAACACAATTCATGGCAGCAGCGACAACTAACCCACAACACCCTTGCCACTACATGTACAATCATGCACCAACACCTCGCCCCATTAAGGTAACACCAGAAAGACATTATAACCAAATACTCCATTCCATACCACGCCCCACAGACATCACACAGTACAGAAAACACATACACACACACCTAACCCACAAAGCACTGACACGACTCGGTCCGAATGCGGTCCTAGGTGCGAAGCCGCCACCCATTAACAGGTCAGAGATCAGCCTGAGCAGATCGGATCGAGTTAACTTAGCACGATTCCGATGTGGACATCACCCCAACTTACGGACATATAAACACAGACTAGACAACTCCATAGACGACACCTGCCACCTGTGCCAAGACACACCACAAACAATTGAACACATTATGACGGACTGTACCGCTCTAGCACAACAACGAACGCAACACAACATCACTAGTGCGCTGAACCTCTGGTCCACTCCGGAGAGGGCGATCGGTTACCTGCGTGCCGCCGGCTTGCTCGATCAGGGTGGGCTGATCGGCTAAACACAACTGAATATTGGCGGATTCCGTTAAGATTTTGAAAATGCTACACGCGATATTGAATTTACTTTTGAAACTAACTTTTTGAGAATGGGAATCGAAACGGAATAGGAATGGGACCCACTCAAAGGGTGCACTGCCTGCCACCGAGGTATACACTTCATTTTACTGTTAAATTTAACGAAAGACAATATCTACTACTTTTACAAATACTATATAAGCGGGTAGCAATTAATTTCGCCGAAATAAAGGCTAGTATGGAGGATATGGGAATGCCCTTCTTTTAATTTAAGAGGGAAACCACTGGCAGCAAAATATAGTGAAAATAAAAAGTCTTTAATTCTACTTTTCGCTTTCTTTTAAAAAATTTAATTATCCGCTCTTTCTACTGCTTTATACTCGTTTCATTGTACTTTATAACGGGTGCACGGGTAGTATGGACGCTATTGGAATTTCGAACGAACAAAACAAGGGAGGAGGGGAAAAGACGACTCTTTATTGTTATTTACTGGTTTTTATTTATGCCAAAACAAGTTACAATTTTGGGGAAAGTGAGTGCGGATTCACCATTTTAATTTGATCGTGGAGAGAGGTACTTTAAATTAAACTTAAAATCACAATCACATCAGAAACGAAAACAACCTAATTGGGACAAACCACGCCCCAGTCTTCTTTGGGTATGCCTTCGGCCTCAGAGCATTTCGAGTGTTGCCAAAAAATATTTTATATTTCAAACAATTTCATTTTACGTATCTTAATTTCATACAAAACATTATTAAATTCTTTATTATAAAAAGAAAACACGACAAATTCGGTCGAAAGAAAAGCCAAATATATATATATATAGAGTATATACCGTATAAAGGGGCAATTGCGTCAAGTGTGGGGTATTTGCGCCATCAACCTAAACGTTCCTATTATTTGATAATTTGTCAACGTATATATTATTATTTATAATACAGACATATGCATTTCATTTATTGATATATAAGTTGACAAATAATCAAATAATGGGAACTTTTAGGTAGGTGGTGCAAATACCCAACACTTGGCGCAGTTGCCCCTTTGTACGGTAAATATATATATATATATCGCTGGCGATAGGCACGAGCCTAATAGCTAGGGGGTCTGGGGTGAGCGGTAGCTCCCCCAGCGGGGTCCAGGCAGAGCACGGAAGCCAACGCTTTTCTGTATTTTCAGAAGCATTTTCTAACATTCTAACATGATTCACTAGCAAAAGGTCGGCGCTACGCGCCGATTTTGCTAGATCTGCGGTGCTTCGGCTGAATTGTGGGACTACGGCGTATTTTATTTTGAACATCAGTAGCCCTTTATCTGGATATCATTCCTATTCCTCTCACCTTGAGCCTCAGTAATTGGGGTGCCTGCGGCCTTCCAGTTACTAGCAAACCAATTATTCATTCAATAAAACTACAGAAAAGAACGCAGCCATGAAAATCTAAAGCTTCACAAATCTTAATACAATGAGCTCGGATTTGAAGCCTAAGATTTTCATGACTGCGTTCATTTCTATAGTTTTATTGACCAAATAACTGAACCGACAGTAATTGGGGTCCCTGCGGCCCACCAAATCATAGTTTTCATTGTTTCGAGTGCATCAATAATATTGTTATAGTGTTCCATTAGTTGTGATAAGCATGATCTTCCTGACCGGAATCGATGTTGGTTATCATTTTTTTTTCTGAGTTTCCCCATTAACCCCACCCCCTCCCCCATTACCCCACCCCTCTTCCCCAATACCCCCTCCCCCACCCCTCTCCCCCATTTACCCCACCCATTTTTTTTCTGAGTTTCCCCATTAACCCCACCCCCTCCCCATTACCCCACCCCTCTCCCCCATTTACCCCCACCATTACCCCATTACCCCCAAGGGGGGAAGGGGGCTGGCACCTTGCAAAGGATTTACTTTAATTTTTTTTTGGTTACATATATATATCGCATCTATTTTTCTGAGTTTCCCCATTAACCCACCCCCTCCCCCATTACCCCACCCCTCCCCCATTTTGTGCAAAAATTATGATTAAAAATGAAGAAATGGGAAGAAATGTACCCCTAAAAGGGGGGGGCAGGATTTATGTTCGGGAATTTTTTTTTAGCATGGGCACTGCACAATAAAAAGACGCATCGAATGGTGAAAACCGCATTGTTCTACACCAATTGTAGCAACCTGTAGGTGTGCGCAAAAAACTGTTACATATACAGGGCGTCCCAAAAAAATGTATACACACTTTAACAGCTGATAGCTCAATTGATGTTTCTTTCTTTCCAAGTTAAACCCATTAGAATTAATAATGGCCGTCAGACTAAGCTTTGAACAAAGGAAATTCATTCTAAAATGCTACTGGAAGTGTGAAAACGCAGTTGAAGTGCAAAGACAGTTTAGGAGGGAGTTTCAAAAGATCCACCAACGCGACTTACCATCACTCGAATTAGAGATGTTTGAAGCCGATGGAACTGTTCAGAATGTCCACAAGAAGCGTTCCGGAAGACCACGGACATCGACAAGCCCCACAAAGCAAGAAAGAGTACTGGAAACGTATCACCAAAGTCCAAGAAAATCTGTGCGGCAAGCGAGTCGTGAGGTAGGAATTTCAGAATCGTCTGTCCAACGCATTTTGAAGCGCTGTCAATGGAAAAGTTACATTCCAAGATTAGTCCATGCTATTAATGAAGATGATCTGGACCGAAGAGTGGAGTATTGCGAGTGGTACTTGGCACGATGTGGATGTGGATTGGACGAAGGGGTTTCGTAGAATACCCTCCGCGTTCACCAGACCTCACACCACTAGACTTTTTTTTATGGGGATACTTAAAAGACAAAGTCTACGCTATAAAACCTGCAACAGTCGCTGAATTGAGAGCAGCCATTGAACGAGAATGCACACAAATACCAAACGAAATGTTTCGTGATGTTTGCGATTCCATTGCTTCGCGTTATCAGCAGTGCCTGGACCAGTACGGACGTCAGTTTGAAAAGAGGCGTTGACAAAACAATTAAATAATGTCTGTAGATTCTATTACATTTTGAAAATGAAATGTATTTTAATAAACACTGCCTTTATAATTATTTAAAGTGTGTATACATTTTTTTGGGACGCCCTATATATAAGGCTTCATTTCTGAAATAATATATTAGACTAGCAGTTCCCGTCACTTCGCTGACGGTTAGACAGGCTAAACTACAGAAAAGAACGCAGCCGTGAAAATTTTGAGCTTCACATTGTGTCAACATTTCTGAATCTGGTATCTCCCAAAACCTCCTCACCCCCATTCATGCAACTTGGTGACTAACCCCCTCCCCCATTACCCCCACCCCTCCCCCATTACCCCCACCCCTCCCCATTTCCCCACCCCTCCCCATTTCCCCACCGCTCCCCCATTACCCCGCAAAAAAACTGTTACATATATATATATAAGGCTTCATTTCTGAAATAGTATATTAGATTTAACTTATCATATCTTTGGGAATTTTCCAGATTAGCTGCAGGTGGACTGCTGTTGGACCCAATCACTTTTTGCCAAAAGTGCCCTTTATAGGTTCTTATTGCCCCCCCCCCCCCCCGTCGATTTAAGCCAAAAAGAATTTTTTCCGAAATTTTCTTTTGTGAAATTATTTTTGGGGGGGAGGGCTTAAAAAGACGTATTGTGGATAAATAATAATAACCTATAAATGGCATGTTTTGAAAAAGTGATGAGAAAGTATTAAAAAATAGGCCAAAAAAATTGTAAAATTACTCATGAAATTATACATAAAATCCTACCTGAAATTTTTATTCAAAATTATTTATTTGAACTGAAAATCCACCCTCCGCGTTTTTTTGCAAAATTCTTCAGTGACTAAGTTGTAAAAATGTTCTCTTTTCTCCATCAATTTTCTTAAACAAGACTTTTCAATTGAAATCAAGGAGAGATTTGACAGCCTTGCTTGACTTTGTACATTTCGCAAATAAGTTTTTATTCTTTTTAGTGCAGAAAAAGATCGTTCTACAGATGAAGTTGAAATTGGTGAAGTTAAAACCAAATCCTTCATTTCATTTGCTAGTAGATATTTAAGTATCATAACTCTTCGATCTTGTTTTCGGCAAAGCTTTTGTGAGAATATAACACAGTTAATTCTGATCTCAAATGAGCGAAATCGAAGAATGAATTGTAATTACTTTCCAGAGATTGAAAAGGTCTTTCTGGAAATTCAGCTTCAAAATGCTTAAATCTTTTGCAGTCCAAAAGTTCTATGAATTCAAGATTGTCCATGGAATTGAACCGTTCCTTCATTTGCATAATTATAGTATCTAAAATTTAATTAAAAATCTGTCGATAAATTTTTTCGGGAGATAAATCAGTTTTTTTCCTGAATGATGGAGAGCCACACTCTTCTTCGACTGCATTCCAGATATAATAAAAATTTTCTCTCTCATATCCATACCTTTCGTTTGCAGTATTTTGAAGAGATATTCAGTAAACGGGTAAACTGAAGCAAACACTTGTAATAAAAAAGCAAAGCTTTTAAATGCTGCTGAAAGTCCTCTTCCGTCATTTTTGGTTTTCTCATCAAAATTTTTTGGATTTTCTACAATATGATCAAAAAGCCATTTTAAATCTTTTTTATTTTGTTTGACTGTTTCTACCAATCGAGAATAATAATTCCATCTTGTAGGGGCAAGCTTTGGAAACCGTTTCCCTACAATGTCATCAAGCAATGATGTTCGCTTTGTAGAACTGCTAAAAAATGATGACAAACTTCCTAAGGTGGAGAAAAATGTATTACACTTTGGAATATGGGAAACAGCTTAGCTTAAAACAAGATTAAGTTTGTTGGCGTAACACTGGATAAAAACAGCTTCGGGTGCAGACTCTCTAATGATCTAATCTTTGCTTGACACCATTAAATTCACTTGACATAACAGCTGCCTAATCGTATGTTTGTGCAATTAATTTTTCAAGCAGTCAAGTTCTTTTAAATATTCTATAACTAAAGCAGAAATAGCCTGAAAACTTCTATCTTTACTGACGTCAGTAAATCCTAGGAACCTTTCACAAATATCCCCACTGGAATTAATGTAACATACAACAGTTGAAAGTTGAGAGAAACAACTCCCATTGGACGTTTCATCCAGCAAAATAGCAACATACATACATTCTTTAAGTTCGTTTTTAATTTCATTAAGGACAACTGTACTTATTGAATCAATTAGCTCGCTTTGTGTGGTAGACGATAATCCATTAAAAACGGTGGCAGTTTTTAAATGGTTTTGCAGTGTTTCATCAATATCAGCCATACAAAAGCTAACTCAATATAATTTCCACGATTTGCAGACGATTCACTTTCATCGTGGCCGCGAAATGCAATTTCTTGCATACCAAAAAAGCATGTTATCCAAATTAGTCTCTTCAAGATTTCTCTGTTTTTCTTTACTTCTTCATTGTGTTTGGTAATAGCAGTTTCCTTCTGCTTATCAAGTTGCAATTCTGTCCTTTCCAAACTCTTTGCAATTAACATAGGCTCCCAAATTGTGCACAAACTTCTCATGACGAGCAATTGCAGTATACAAGTTATTTAAATCATCGTACCCGCGATTTACTGAACTCCAATTTGATATCTCTTTTGAAAATAATAAACACGCCAACAGTACAATTTGTTTGTTGAACAACTACTGCAGAACCAATGCACACTTTCATAAAGTTCAGTGTTAAATTTTCTGGTAAAACCTTTGTTTACTTTTGTCAAATTTAAATTTGGTATAGGCCTACCCTGATTTATTATGCACTCTTTTTCATTAAAAGTGCGAGCACTAAATATTTTTATTTTCAATTCACATATCACATTATCTGAAACTGTATTTCTTTCCTCACCCATTATTTATGGCGCAGTTAATCAACTTATTATTAAATTTTTTTTTGTAAAAAACACGGCACTTCCTTTCACAGCCACAGGCCAAGTACACATTACAAAATATACCAAATTGAACGTCGTCATTGTTTTAACGATCACGTGACCCACTACTTATAAGAATAATTAATAAAACAATCATAGGCTTAAATAAGTATTATTATTAAAGAATTATTTATTAATTATTATTAAATAATTATTAATAAAGAAATATTACCTAAAGAATTATTATGAAGATTGAAATTAATTAAAGACGGCTTGGCATCTCAACGACATCTCTCTAGTTTCCATTTGTCCTCACCCAGTTTTGAAACAGCCAAAAGCGGAATCGAAAACTGCATTCAATCGAACAAATGATGAGTTCCTCAATGATAAAACCTATTTTCTATTATATAAAGATCGAATTTTGCATCGATTCTATTCAGAATATGAATTATTAGGGATAGTTGACTTTTAAACTTTTGACATGCAATATTTAAGGTTTCAATGGTTAAAAGGATTAAAATTAAGTGAACATATTTCAGATAAACAATAACTTGTTTATTTCACAAAAAAATAAGGTTTATTTTAGTATGTTCTTGGCGAAAAGCGGGATGCACCGATTCTTCTGAAAAGAAGCTGAGATGGAATTTGATGCCAAAAGGACGGGAAAATAACTCATTTTGTCGTGTCGTGGAAGATCAATCCATCTTTCAGTGATTTTGTTGTTAAGAAATTCTGTATTTGGTGATCGTTACTTATATATTAATATTGCTCTAAAACGTAATATTTATTTACATTTTAGAAGGCATGCACTGCATGCGTTGCATTCACTAAGGAAACGCTACTGATATGCAGGGTGTCCCAGGAGGAAATGTCAAGAATGCACTATTTGACTCTTTGGGTATTTCTAAGTAGAAAGTATTATATCGACATGTGCCTGATTCCCAACCGTTACCGAGATACAGGCCTCTACGTTTTCCGGGAAGGTGGATTGGACGTGGAGGACCTGTGGCATGGCTCCCTCGTTCGCCTGACTTATCTCCGCTAGATTTTTTTGTCTGGGGGTTCTTCAAGAGTAACGTTTATCAGCGGGGTAAGACCGAAACTAGGGAGCAGTTGGTTGCACGTATACAGGATGCGTTCATAAACCTCAGAAATGAACTTCCGCGTTTTCCTTGGCAAGACTCGATGGATCGGAGGCTCGCCGCGTGCATTGAAGAAGGAGGGGTCATTTTGAAACCATTCTGCAATAAGTGCAATAGTGTATTGTATGTTTGTACTTTTTGTAAACCACAAGTGTCATTAAATAGTATCTAAGATCGCCTTTTTATTATGTTTTAATTACCCAAATGTAGAGGCCTGTATTTCGGTAACGGTTGGGAATCAGACCCATATCGATATAATACTTTCTACTTAGAAATACCCAAAGAGTGAAATGGTGCATTCTTGACATTTCCTCCTGGAACACCCTGTGTATATATATATATATATATATATATATATATATATATTATGGCTATAGGCTCACTATAATAAAGTAATTGAGTAAAAAATGAGAGGTTTGGTGTTTCGACCAAATAAACAATATTTAATAAAGGAGACAGAAATGACTTTGTAGATTTTAGTTATTTACAAAAATAAATGAATTATTTGTTTACAGTGATTAACAATTATTTATACAGAAATTGTGCAATATTACAATGAATGATTATTGACAATAAGGAATGATTTTTACACAGGTCAGGAATTTAATGATACAATGGTGTTAAAGGCAATAACTAAGGTAACGAAAATACGGTATTGATAGACAACAATGAAATAAGCCTACTTGCGGTCATAAACACGGGAATTTGATTCTACCGTATGAAAAGAATTTCAGAGAGCCTATTCGGTTAGGCTGAGAGTATGTTGAGTTTGTAGGCTATGCAAAGTAGTTTAGCACGACGAAATTAAAACACTGTAGGCCAAGTGAGTTGGTTGCCAAGGCGAGGTTTACAGACCTGGTTCTTGGTGATGAAGATAAGCTAAAAGACTGGGTTACTCTGAATCGGCTGAACGGCGAGACTTCTGGCCCGGTTGAGTTTTGCAGAAGTGATGTTGCTAGGGTTGCCAACTCCATGAAGTTTGAAAAAAGGACAAGAACATCAATTCCAATATACTGTCTACAGGGTCAGGGAAAGAAGTAAAATTTTATTTATAATTTACTACAATTTATACTGCATACTCTTTTATTGCCTATTTTCTTAAAGGAAATATTTTTATTGATATACAGATATTGACCCATTGAGTCATGCATTGACAAAATTTATGGTAACTTAATATTTATTTATTGTTAAATTTATACTTTTCTTGATTTTTTGCAGATTTCAGTAAAAGAGTATAATTTTTTATTTTTTTCGCAAAACCCAAACAATTATCCTTTAAATTGAAATAAACAAAAAGCTCACTTTTTACTAGTTCAACCGAACATCGGTTTCTATCATCACGCGATTGAGCGTTCATCACACTGAAAATTCTTTCGCAATATGCAGATGTTCCAGAAATAGATAAAACAAAAGATACTACTTTGAAAATATTCACAAATTTGAAATCACTATGTTTCAATAGCAGGTGTCATTAGCTGCCTGTGTTTGTACACTTCAAATTTACATAAGGTGAGGAAATTACTATGATTATTGCGTAAATAACGTACCTATTTGTTGACACTTAACACTTTCGGAACTTTCTCGCCTCAAGGAATTCTGGAGACTGGAGAAGAACTGAACGAATCGAGATGGGTTCTGCAATCTACATAGAAGTTATTGCCAAGTTTTATTTAAGAAACGCAATCCTACAGGCCCGCTACACAGAACGTTAATATTGAGGTGAAGAAATGAACTTATAAAATGTTATTCGACTTAAGACTGTAATTATTTCCTTTTAAACAAAAGTTTTATTACAAAACTGTTGTTTGGAACAAGATTGTTATCAGAAAAGGACAAATGGCGTCCTTTCCGAACTCAATAAAGGACAAGGACAAAAATCTACAAAAAAGGATTGGCCTTTTCAAAAAAGGACGGTTGGCAACCCTAGATGTTGCTTCCGGGAGGACGAAATAGTCGTAGGCCTCAAAGGGAGATGTACTTTGTGCCAGATCAAACTGAGTTTCGAGGGTCGGCAGGTCGGCTGAGATTGAGTGGAGTTACGCGACGGTCTGAGAGTGGGATGTAAAAGTGAGGAATGAGCAATGAGGACGAATTGAAGTGGACTCATGCTTTTATAGATGCTCTGGTAGTGTGGTTGTTTGGCGCGAATTTATCTGGAAGCAAAGTAAAATTTGCTTTTTCTATGAGTTTATTCCTGCCCATGTGTTTGGATTTTACTACCTTGTTTACATCTTTAAGCCATGAAAGAGGCAAGGGAAAGGAATTTCCGTTATCCCTCTACACACACACACACACACACACACATATATATATATATATATACACATACATATATATATATAAACATATACATATATATATATATACACACATATATATACATATATATATTATATATATATATATATATATATATATATATATATATATATATATATATATATATATATATATATATATATATATATATATATATACACAGGGCGTCCCAAAAAAATGTATACACACTTTAACAGCTGATAGCTAAATTGATGTTTCTTTCTTTCCAAGTTAAACCCATTAGAATTAATAATGGCAGTCAGACTAAGCTTTGAACAAAGGAAATTCATTCTAAAATGCTACTGGAAGTGTGAAAACGCAGTTGAAGTGCAAAGACAGTTTAGGAGGGAGTTTCAAACAGATCCACCAACGCGACTTACCATCACTCGAATTAGAGATAAGTTTGAAGCCGATGGAACTGTTCAGAATGTCCACAAGAAGCGTTCCGGAAGACCACGGACATCGACAAGCCCCACAAAGCAAGAAAGAGTACTGGAAACGTATCACCAAAGTCCAAGAAAATCTGTGCGGCAAGCGAGTCGTGAGGTAGGAATTTCAGAATCGTCTGTCCAACGCATTTTGAAGCGCTGTCAATGGAAAAGTTACATTCCAAGATTAGTCCATGCTATTAATGAAGATGATCCGGACCGAAGAGTGGAGTATTGCGAGTGGTACTTGGCACGATGTGGATGTGGATTGGACGAAGGGGTTTCGTAGAATACCCTCCGCGTTCACCAGACCTCACACCACTAGACTTTTTTATGGGGATACTTAAAAGACAAGTCTACGCTATAAAACCTGCAACAGTCGCTGAATTGAGAGCAGCCATTGAACGAGAATGCACACAAATACCAAACGAAATGTTTCGTGATGTTTGCGATTCCATTGCTTCGCGTTATCAGCAGTGCCAGACCAGAACGGACGTCAGTTTGAAAACAGGCGTTGACAAAACAATTAAATAATGTCTGTAGATTCTACTACATTTTGAAAATGAAATGTATTTTAATAAACACTGCCTTTATAATTATTTAAAGTGTGTATACATTTTTTGGGGACGCCCTGTATATATATATATATATATATATATATATATATATATATATATATAATACATATATACCTATATATATATATATATACATATATATACATATATATATATATATATTAGGGTGGTCCAAATCCATAGGGGGAAATTTCAATACCACCACATCAATCAAAAGCAAACCACCTCCGACAGTCTGAACCAGGCATGCCAGAGGGTGATTGAAGTCTGGACCCGAGCGCGGATCCCAACTCAACGGATCGACTCCTGTGTCCGTAAGCTTTCAAAGCTTTTAGACCGCTACAAAACACTCAAGAAGCACAGGACCAGGCAACGTGCAAGCGATAGATGAATGAAGACATCTTCAAAGCGGACATCCAGGAACTGTTTGACATCGCAACCAGTGATGCCATGAGCACAATCGTCAACGTTGAGGACCGAAATTTCCTGTCCATGCAGCGCAAGGACGTCAATTCTTGCAGCATGGCTGGCATTGATAAGGAAACGACTACACAAGAGGACAGAAAGCGATCCAGAATGGAGAAGGAAGCCAAGAGGAAGGCAAGGCATGAAGCAACACAGAAAGATTTGGAAGAAGCAGGAGTGTCATCAATTGATCTTTCCTCTTCTTTTCTTCCCTTTTTTCGCAAGACGACGACGACTATAGACCATCGGTTCCGATTCCTTCGTCTGAAGCTCCGGCACCAAAGCGTCCCAAGAACAAGGTTACGAACATTTTCCAATCTCCAGAAGTCATTGGAGCAATGGATCGCACTAATCTTTCTGACCGGAATGCTGTTTTCGTAACTGGAGCTGTATTACAGGCCGCGGGGCATGATCTGTCTGGGATGACGTGCTCTCGGAGCTCTATTCATCGCTACAGAGAAAGTGGGCGAGAACAGGCAGCTCGAGAAGACCTAGAATCATTCTCTCTAGAAGACCCTGTCCTTCTCCATTGGGACGGAAAGCTTCTCCCGGCATTGAAGGGAAGAAGACGAATGTGCATCGGATAGCAATCCTTATAACATTCAATGGACAGGAGAAGCTGCTTGGTGTCCCAAAGATGAAACAAGGAACTGGAGAAGCACAGGCCCAGGCATGCCTTCAAACTATGAAATTATGGAACGTGGAACAGCATGTGAGAGGTCTCGTCTTCGATACCACTGCGTCAAACACGGTTTACATCGCGGAGCCGTGTCAAGATTGAAGAAGCATTGGTGACGAGCTAGTTTGGATCGGTTGTCGACATCATATACTTGAAGTCGTACTTGCTGATGTCTTTGCCTCAATATTTGGCTCAACAGGAAGTCCTGAAACAGGCCTTTTTAAGCGATTTTCAAAAGGAATGGCCATCTCTCTCCCACGAAGCATTTGTCTCAGCATCGGACAGCTTGTTCGAGAACCCTCAACTCCAAGAGATGAGAAAAGAGATGCTCACTTACTTACCTAACGCTCTTCAGGCAAGCCAACCTCGTGACGACTACAAGGAGTTCCTTGAACTATCTTTGCTCTTCCTGGGGGAAAGACTGGTGGTCAACTCTTTATCCGAGCTCCGGGTCCAATGCACCACGCGAGATGGATGGCGAAGGCGATTTATGCGCTCAAAATCTACCTCTTTCACTATCAATTCAAGCTCACAGCACGCGAAGAACGAAACGTGACTCAGCTGGCTTTATTTGTCAGTCTGATTTACGTCAAGTACTGGCATGAAGCGCCAATGGGCACACAAGCTCCTCTCAATGATCTCAAATGCTGCATCTTCTGGAAAAATATCCACACGGAGGAGCTGCAAAGCGGCGAAGACAGCTCTAAGACGCCACCTGTGGTACTTGTCGGAGCATCTGATTGGACTGGCCTTCTTCGATAATAGGATCGATCCTGATACGAAAAGGAGAATGGTTCAACACCTCCAACATCCCCAAAAGAATGGCTGCCCCCGACGAATCGACATGGCGGAAGCTGGTGTTGAAAATGATGTGGCATCCTTCGTCACGAAAAGGACATTGACCCTCTTTGATGCCTTGAAAGTTGGAGGTAAGGAGGAAGCGCGCCAGTTACTTCAAAAAGATCCACGGGAATGGCCAAATGACAAGAACTACAGGGAACTTAGAGATCGCGCCTTAAAGATGAAAGTCGTCAATGATGCTGCCAAGCGAGGTATTGCTCTCGCACAACGCTACAATGACACTTTGACACGAAACGAGGACCAGAAGCAGTACCTCCTACAACTCGTAGCCGCCCACCGAAAACAGATACCAATACCATCCAAGGGACTCTGATGCAGAAGAAATAATGAAGATACACCCATTATCATGTCCTATTGTCTTACTGTTTTCTTTCATATTCTTTGAGAACCAAAAAAAAATTTAGTTATTCAGTTGTCTATATATTTTCCCAAATTTTCAAAAGGGGGCAAGTGGGGCGACCCTAAATATTAACCGAATAACGTGAAACTGTGCACAAATACTGTACACACCAAGAGGCATAAAACCAACCTTGTGGAGAGAACTTAGTCGATGCTTTAACGTTTTGGACCACCCTAATATATATATTATATATATATATATATGTGTGTGTGTCTGTGTGTATGTATATACAGTATATATATATATATATATATATATATATATATATATATATATATTGGAAGTGATCTGTGTTATCCATCTGCGTTTATGGAATCTTGTCTCAACAAGGCAAAACGAACTTTCTATCGTGTCAATAATAACACTCGTACTTTGTCAAAAAATATTTTAGTACTTCCATTTTTCCCGGGCTTTTTAGGCATTGCTAATGTACTTAAACTTTTGGATATTAATGTAGTATTTTCATATCGCAATATTGTGAAAAATATCATAGTAAAAAATAGCCCTACCAATAATTCAGGCATTATCTATAAAATTGGGTGTAAACAATGTGATTCCTTTTACATAGGTCAGACGGGAAAGGATTTGCACACACGTATAAAAAAGCATCAATATTCCGTTAGAACAGGACAGTTGTCCAGTGCCCTTTTTGTCCATTTGTCAGAGTTATCCCACTGTGTTCATTGGAGTAATGCTTCAGTTTTATTCAACTCTAGCAACATTGTTAATAGAAATATTCTTGAGTCTGCCATTATCCAACTTTCAAATAATTTCAACATAAGCAAAGGTCTTTTTCAACTCGATCCTGTTGTTTTGAATTCCTTCAAAACAGATTTAGATAAGAAGGGTAGAACGCTAAATCTTTGGTAAACTTGTATGCTACTTTATTAACTTTTCATTTTCATTTTATTTTTATATATATCGAAATTGACCATAAAAGGCAGTGTTAAAACCCGGGCAGATTTCCAGTATAAATTTGTATTTTATAATTCATTTGATCTTGTGCTAAAAATCGATATTTTTCCTTACAAATCTGTATGCCTCTCTGATAATCCTTTAATTTTTAATTTTTTTTTTACTTCTCCGTTTATTGCATATATATATATATATATATATGTAGATATGTATATATATATAATATATATATATTATTTATATGTATGTATGATATTTATTTATTTTTTTTTTCCTTTCTGTAACCTATATATAGGCTGTAACCCTTTTATGTACTTCAGTGTTCCTGAGGATGTCATTAGACGAAAGCGCTTGAGCACCATTTTGTGTTTCCTTTCGTTCGTGGTTTTATTCATCATAAATATTTTTCACGTGTTACTTTCGTGAAATAATTTTCATACATATATATATATATATATATATATATATATATATATATATATATATATATATACATATATATATATATATATATACATACATATATATATATACATACATATATATATATCTATATATATATATATATTATATATATATATATATATATATATATATATATATATTATATATGTTATAATGTTATAATGTTATAATGTTTCAGACCAACAAAGACCCTAGGATCCACTCATGGCTGGTCTAACTAATTGTGTTCGTAATTGTGTATGTCCTCCGTGGTGGCGGAGGGGACCTACAATTTTACGTGGGTTCCGAACCACAAGAACGTAAGAAATTTATGTAACAACTTCCTGTACACTCTGTACATTGGCAACGACCAATTTAGCAAAACTAATTAATTATCGATTTAAAACTAAAGATAGAATCTCTGGATCCAGAGGATCACGTCATAATAGACTACTATCCACAAATATGTTACACTCTATATCTATTTATAACCGACATGCAAATATATCAGATCCAGAGAATCCAGTCAATTTCATTACGGTATCCATCAATACTAGTACCTTGTCACGAAAAATAAGTCACGGTCCATATCGATTGTGGACCAACTCAAAATTTACAACCATATACATTACAATATATACAGTTAGGAGGAAAAGTGTAGGTGTGGCTGTAAAGACTGTAGTAATGTAGAAATGTGTGTGCACCCATCTTGGGTCTCCCATTTAAAGGTGTTTGTGGGGCAAGTGAAGATCATGAGTTTTTCAATACCTCAGTGTACTATGGGGGGCACCGCTCGGCAGAGGAATCTCTTTAAATGGGGTGTGTAAGGACAGAGAGTATCCCCTAACCCAAGACGCTGCCTCCCTATATCCCACAACACTTGTGTTGAGCTGTGGGATCTATCCCCACACAGCCTTAATTTTACTACCTTAAAATATACCCAATCTATCAACATATACGTCAAATCGATTTTTAAACATGTTTATAGACGTGCTACTAATTACTTCTACCGGCAAACTATTCCAGCTATTTACTATTCTATGCGTAAAAAAGTTTTTGGCAACTGCTGTCTCGAACCTTCTACTTGTCAACTTACAAGGTTATTTCTAGTCTTATTATATTGAGAAATTTCGAAAAAGCTATCTCTATCTACGTTATCGAACCCATTCATAATTTTGAAAACCTGGATTAGATCACCCCTTAACCTCCTAGCCTCGAGTGTTGTCAATTTTAACTCCTTAAGCCTATCCTCGTACGACTTTGACCTAAGCGACGGAATCATCTTAGTTGCTCCTCTTTGAACTCTTTCGATTTTGTCTATATCTTTGCGCATATGCGGATTCCAAAATTGGACCGCGTACTCCAAATGGGGTCTAACTAATGATTTATAAAGTGGAACTATAATATCGGCCGATTTGTACTCAAAATTTCGAGCTATAAAACCTAACACTTTGTTCGCCTTATTGACCGCTGCTGTACTTTGTTTCGCTACTTTTAAATCACTAGTGACTATAACTCCTAAATCTTTTTCCTGCTCTACGCTTGTTAAATCTTTCCCTGACATACTATACGCAAAATTACCGTTACGCGAACCTATATTCAAAATTTTGCACTTATCCACGTTAAATCTCATTTGCCATGTGACTAACCAATCAACGATTTTATACAGATCTTCCTGAATTTTACCTCTATCTTCGTCATTAATCGCCCTACCACCCAGCTTCGTGTTATCCGCAAACTTTGAAACTGTACCGACAAGGCCGACATCTAAATCGTTAATATATATAAGAAAAAGCAAAGGGCCCAATACAGAACGCTGAGGAACGCCACTCGCTACATTAGCCCAACACGACTCCGCTCCATCAACGACCACCCTCTGTTTCCTACCTCGCAACCACTCTTCTAGCCAATTTATTACTGCACCCCTGATTCCATGAGCCTTAGTTTTTTCAATGAGTCTTTTGTGCGGCACGGTGTCAAACGCTTTTTGAAAATCTAAATACACTACATCAACCGCCCGATGTCTATCGTAAACGTCAACCACGCTTTGGAAAAATTCTAAAAGATTAGTTAAGCAAGATTTGCTTCGCCTAAATCCGTGCTGCGTATTTCTAACTAGCTTATGGAATTCTAAGTGTTCGACTATACGATCCCTAATTATTGATTCCAGTAGCTTACCTACAACAGACGTTAAACTGATTGGCCTATAATTTCCCGCCGCACCTTTATCGCCTTTCTTAAAGATAGGTGTTACGTTTGCTAATTTGAAATTATCTGGTACGCACCACTCAGAAATAGACGCATTAAAAATCTTTGTTAGCGGCACAACAATGCTATCTTTTAATTCTTTTAGTTGTATGGGATATATGGAATCCGGACCAGGTGATTTACGCGTTTTCATTTTAGCAATATAGCGTATTACCTCCCCTTCACTAACGACAATATTATCCAAAATATTACCATTATCAAAAGGTATTATGTCTATGACCGTAGGGATATTCCTTACATCTTCTATAGTAAAAACTGACTTAAAAAATTCGTTTAGCAAGGTAGCCATTTCCTTGTTTTCAGAAACTAGTTCTCCTTTTACATTTTTCAATGGACCAAAGACACTTTTTACTGGATTTCTATTATTGACGTATTGAAAGAATCGCTTGGGGTTTTCTTTACCGTCACGCGCTATGGAGATTTCAAATTCGCGCTTGGACTTTTTTCTTACACTTTTCGCTTCACGCCTCAGAGAGATGTAGTTGTTTCGTAACAACAAATTGTTTTTATCGCACTTATGTTGCCTATAAGCCCTATCTCTACTCTTTATAATGTCTCCTACTCTAGAAGTAAACCACAAGGGCTTGTTGTTTACTTTCGCACGCTTAATTTTGTACGGTACACATTCCTCATTTATAGTCCTAAATACTGTTTCAAACGATTCCCACATTAGTTTTGCGTTGGAGTTCCCCATCACGTTTTCCCAATTGACGTGTGACAATTTATCTCGAAATTTACAAAAGTCTGCGTGCTGGAAGTTAGGAATTTTAGTCGAGTTAGTTGGTTTCGAGTGACTTACTGAGAGGACAAACTCTACCATATTGTGATCGCTATTGCTTATCGGTTCTATTACTTGAAGATCAGTAATTAGCCTATCATCCGTAGTTATTACTAAATCTAAAATACTGTCCAACCTCGTAGGTTCCCCAACCTTTTGACTAAGAAAGCTATCCTCGAGAAAATTAACTAAACGATTACCTACCGCGTCTCCCTGCATTGTATCGTAATTCACGTTGGCGCAATTAAAGTCACCCATAGGTAAGGCCTGCTCACTACCGATTATATATATAATTATTAGGGTGTCTCTTATTGGGTAGTCAAAAATTGAAATGTTGAATTATTTTATCTGCGCCCCCTGAAATAGTTCCATTTAGCATAAAAACTAAAACTTGAAAGTTTGACACAAATTGGCTCATATTTAGGGGTCGCCCCCGGCTAATAAAAATGGTGACCATGGCATAATAGCTCCTGACATATGATTATGCTCATTATACACACAATTCCTTCCTTCTTTTTTTAGTTTGATTCGTTTTTATAAGTATAGGCCTTCTTATTTATCATTGATCCTTTTCTAACCTATCCTTGATGTTGTTATAATCCATCCTTTGGTCCTCAATCCTTCTTTATCCCAATCCTTTTTCTCCTATCCAAAATCCTTCCTGGCTCTTTTTTTTATACAATCAGCAATGAAGCATTGCTACAAAAAAAACCATTAGTTTATTATATAGAGATAAATTCAAAATGCCAGTGCTATTTACATACTTTAATTACTTTAATTAGCATTATTTCCTTATACAACATTTATTTAATATACAATGATTATACAATATGGTGTATTTTAAGGTGCGACCTCATTGATGGTTATTTTTTGAGAAGAACAGTTTTTGATGGAACTGGGTGACTCTGGCGGTGTTTTGCAACAATTTGGAGCAGGAACTGGAGCTGCTCTTCCCCCACTGTCAATTTCTTATTCAGCTCTTGAACTAAAGCTACTGCACGTTCTGCCGGTCATTTACAACAGATAGAGCTGCAACAATAGCTCTGGCCCTTAAATATTCACAGTTGGATGTCCAAGTGCTGGGTGCCTTGTTCAGAAATCCTTCTGGCAAATTCAGCTTAGTAAAGAATTCTCTAGTATTTCTTGTAACAAGTTGGTGTAGTCCTTCACCAGAGCAGAAGGTCGATTCAGGAATCCGAGGACGCTTGGGTGCTTGGGTGGTCTATCAGTGGACTCATCTTCTAATGCCTTTACCATGCGTTTCTTTACATCTGTAGTAATTCGCTCATCAAAGAAAGCAAGACCAACTGCTTCTTCAGACAGGTACCATAAGTGGTTAGAGAGCTTTTTTTTAGTTGCATCAGAAATCTTTTTGTTAGGATAATTAATCAATGACCTCATAAGGAGCCAGTCATTAAATGGGGTTTCAATAGGGAGTGAGGATGTTGTCCAAACCTTCATATAGATGAGAACAGAAAAAAGGGAAAGATCTCGAATTCCTCGTTCTTCAGTCTTAGTCATCTTGAACTGGTTTCGAAAAAGCCACATCTTGATAGAATAGAGCGCTTTGGACATCCAGCGAGCTCGATGCATGGCACCTGGTGCACGAAACTTGATGCCTTTTTGGGGACACCTCCAAGAAATGATGGACAGATCCAAAAGTTCTTGATAGTCATCCCGTAGCATAGATGCCTGGGATCTAGCAAACTGAATTAGTTCAGTTTTAGACTGGATAATTGCTTCTTTAGGTTGATCTTGTCTTATCAATAGGCTGACCATACGTACCGTTTTGAACGGGACAGTACCGTTTTGTATGGGTTTTTGTATGGGTTCTGTCACTGAAGAATAATTGTAAGCTCAATATGTTTATGTACTTACTTTTTCATGAGTACAGAATATTACATAACCCCCGTCCCTTTTTTGCCATCCCAATGTCCCGTTTTTGTCTCAAGGAAATATGGTCAGCCTACTTATCAAGCAATATTTTCAGCTACAAACTTGACAATTATCTCTAATATATTCATTTAATTGAATTCATCATAAATATGATGATTAATTAATTAAAAACATATGTTTAGTATACTTGACAACTGCTAGTAATTTCAAATATTAATTGCATAAATAATAGCTATATTTTATGAAATTTAATAAGCGGGGGCGACCTCTAAAAATTGTTCAATCCAAAAAACATTTTATATGATGTTTTTTCAACCAATGGAACTGGTTGAGGGGGCGCAACCTAAAAAATCAACACTTCGAAAATAAGAGACACCCTAATATATATATATATATATATTATATATATATATATATATATATATATATATATATATATATATATATATAGATATATATATATATATTATTAGATATATATACATATATATATATACATATATAGAGATATATACACATATATATAGATATATATACATATATATATATATACATATATACATATATACTATATATATACATATACATATATATATAGATATATACATATATATACATATATATAGATATATACATATATACATATACATATACATATCCATATAGATATATATATATGTTAACCCCCCTTTATGGCCCTGAGTCGGTTCGGATTCGACGGGGGGGTTCTGGTTCGGAGGCAAGCAACGGATGTTTCTTCTTTATACTTTTCTATAATTCTTCCTAATTCTTTTCTCTCGCTTATTAATTCTTCTCTTTTTATAACTTGTCGACTTGACTGTCTGAGTTCCTGAAGAGAGTACGGCTCGAAGGAAAAAGATAAAAAACTTCTTTTACTGTGGTTTACTTCTTAAAAATATACAGGTACTCTGAATTTACAGGGGTAGAGGTTCGACCTCTTTCGACTATGGCTCAGGCCGGAATCTAAAAATATATTAAGGAGGCAAGGGGCCTCTGCCCCCTCCTAATGAGGTGCTAATCTGAAGTACAATGATTCAGTACAATGATGAAGTGCAACGATGAAGTGCTAATCAGAAGTCTAATGCAGAAGTGCAGTAATTTTATAAGTACAGTATAATATAGTCTAAATGTTTGGGGGAGACAATCGAAGGTTAAGTTTCCCCCCTTTTTAAATACATGATCAGATATTTTTTTTTGAAAGATTTCAACTAAAAAGAATAAAAAAAATAAAAATAAAAAAGAACAACTATCGCTGATTCTACATTCCTGAAAGCGATATAATTTCGTATTAGCACATAAGCACAATTTTGAGTACATGACTGAGTACGTATTAATTTTGGTTCATTACAATTACGATTACAATTACAAATTAATTCACATTCACTCATGTTTAATTACACTTCTATTAAAGTACATTCTTACATTATAAATTAAATCATTACATTTAATTAGTTTCACTGAAGTACATTACAAGTTATTGTTCATTACAGTTTCATTAAAGTACATTACAAGTTATTGTTAATTTACAGTTAATTACAATTTAACAGTTACTATAACTTTGCCTTGTTTTGACAGTGTTTCATATTAATAGACAATTAAGATGTTAGAAATATAGTACAAAGTACATGGGCACATAACACATAATATAACATAACACATGATAATGTTATAAATTCGAATCAAAGCGAAAGGAGACTTTTTTTATCATAGAAGCGTTCAATTCTGTCGGTCAGCGGAATTCGATCACTTACTAAGCATTGTCTTGAGTTCACCTCGGGAGGTCATATAATTAAATAAAAATGAAAAAAATACGAGAACGTTTTTTCGCGTTCTCGAATGAACCTAAAGTTTCGCGCCGACACGAGTAAAAATGAATATTTAATAAAATTTATATTGGATAATGGTCAAGATAAGATATGAATGTAAGAATGAGTGTGGTTGAATAATAATTATATTTATACTACATAACATATAAATAATGACTTCTATAGAGTGTTTAGGCCTTAGGGAAATAAATGACTGGAAAATGTGACGTCATAGTTATTGAATTTTTACGTATAGTACAAATCATTGTTAGGAAGATTTACAAGAACGAATTAGAGACACAGAGTGGGAAACGTAAAGAGAATAAAGTTATTTTGTGACGTCATAGTGTATAAGTCATTATTAGAAAGATGAATTAGAGACAAAAAGTGGGTAGTAATGACTAAGAAGTACAACTACGGGTTCCAATCCTGTTACATGCAATGTGTATGCATAATCTAGGGTCGAGGGTGAGATGCAAGACAATTCATAATTAATTATAATAACTTTTATAACAAATGGAAAATGGATAATGGATACGACTAAACCATAGAAAGGGTAGATCGTAGGGTTGTGACATGAACAAAATAGGAAGCTACAAGTAAAATTATTATCCAAACTCGCGTTAAGCGATTTTGGTTCTTATGTAAAAATGGACATTCGAACATAAAACTATTCGGACATAAGTTCTGCATGAAGACAATGAATCCATATAATGATGGTGTAGGAATTGTTCATTGTTCACTTTTTACATTACTCTCCCCTTTTAAAAATGATATTTATACAATAATTTAATAGTGTACCATTAATACAATACAAATGAGAAAATAACATCCTAACAGGGTACCATTAATACAATACAATGAGAAAATAACATCCTAACAGGGTACCATTAGTTACAATACAATGAGAAAATAACATCCTAACAGGGTACCATTAGTTACAATACAAATTTTATACAGAACGATTTCGCGTGGTCGAGTACAATGCAGAGTATCCAAATTTTTAAAATGACACTTGCTTACAAAATATAAAAAATCAAAGATTAATACTTTAATTTAGATAAACAATTAAGCTAGACAAAGAATGATATTGTAAAATTTTTAACAAAATTTTTTTTTTTTTTGGGGAAAATTACATTCATAATGACTAGGAAAAAGGGAAAAATATAAATCGTACAATCTATAAACTAATTTTTATTGACTAGCGTTGGTAAAAATTAGAATTATGTAATGGATGATGTATAGACCTGTGGTCTAGTGTGTATTTTTGTGTATTAGGTATAAAGTGTATATTTTATAAGTTTGAGAGGATTGTTAAATTAACTGAATAAATGCATGAGCAAGATATATTAGGAAGCAAAAATGATTAAGATTATATTACGCGCAATGAAATAGTTCATTGTGATATCCAATGATTTTAGCATGAGGTTTGTATATATAGTATATATAGTGTGCATGCATTTTTATTGACTGTTGTAGGTACAAATCGAATTACGTAGTGGATGATGTATAGACCTGTGGTCAAATGTGTAAGGATTTGGAAGGTTTTTTTGAATTAACAAAGTTTAAAAATGATGTATAATAATTTAAGATGGGTTTAGGGTTATATATATATATATATACATTTACGTTAAGGAATAGATAAAACAACTTAATAAATGCATGAACGAGAATTTATATATAGTAAGCAAAAATTATTAAGATTATAACGATGATGTTTGCATACGAGTTTTTAATGTAAAAGTGACTGAAGGGACGGAACGTAAATGAATTCGAATATGTGTCAAAAGTAATAAAATTCAATTAGGATTATAGATTTTACATAATTAATCAGTTACACGTATAAATTAATTAAAAAACGAACTTAGAGGACTTACAATTAATGAAAGTACATCTCACGGTTTTAAAATTGAATTTTGACACAATTAATTTCGACAACTAAAATTCATATCCAGATACTGTAGTAGTATGTCAATTTGACTATAATTTTACCTTACAAATGGTACAATAACAATTTAAGGACAGTTACTCACGATTAATTGAACAAAAGAAAAATACAAATTAAAATATGAATCAATTATGCATTATTATTATTATTATGATTATTATTATTATAAAATTCTAAATTACAGGTAAATTTTTCATTAAAAATTATTTTTTATAATTAAAAAAAAATATTAAAAAGGTTTTAATAATTTTTGCTTGTTAAGTAGAAAAATCATACTTTTTCGTTGAATGTTGATAGAATTTGAATTATTTGATTTTTTTTTTTTTAATCTGAAGACTTGTTTGCATATAGACAAACACATCTGTTTTATTGTGTAGAAGTTTTATTAAAATTAAATGACTGAAATTTAGGGTATGTGCGGTCATACGGGTAAATTTCCCGATCGTACAGAGCAGGATAAATTAGGTACATGATCGATTAATTGTTACGCTATTTCTGTCATCATATAATCGCAATACTTATAAAACTCGTTAAAAACTTTTGTAAAAACGGTTTTGTTACAATTAATGAATTACATAACTATATATTTATATACATAACAATGCATGAAAAGGGAAAGACAAATCAGTGAATTTCCGTCTTACAAACAAAGAAAAAAGGTTAAACCAAAGACGCAAATCGGTCAATTCAGGTTGAATTTTTAATTCTCTTTTACAACAAAAAAAAGGTTGAATTAAATTCTCTTGAACAACAAAAAAAAGGTTGAATTCAATTGACTGCATTGAAAACTTGGGACTTGAAAACTAACTTCGACTTAAAAACTAACTTTGACTTGAACTAAAACTGTCTGACTTCAAATAAAACTGTCTGACTTCAAATAAAACTCTCTGACTTGAACTCTATCAAGTATTACTATAAAAATCTCTGGGGCGGTTGGCCGTCTTGGCGCAACCTTCTGACTTGACCTCTTATCAAGTATTCTGAAACTATCTGACTTGAACTCTTATCAAGTAGTATCTTGAAACTTAAACTGGCTAACTTGAAACTGCTTCAAGTATTTCTATAAAAATCTCTGGGGCGGTTGGCCGTCTTGGCGCAACCTTCTGACTTGAAAAACTGACTTCCAAAAATGACTTCAAAATTACTTAAGTATCTCTCTAAATCTCTCTGTAAACTCTCTCTCTCTTAATTTGCAAGTCAATTCAATTCAGTAATTGAAAAAAAATTTGCAAACAAAAAATAAAAAAAATGTAAACAACATTTCACTCTAATGTACGGGAAGGTACATAAAATAAAATTATTCTATACTGAATATAACAGTGAAAATAACTCTCTTGAAATTAACTCTCTGTTACAATAAACTTTGTTACAATAAACTTTCTGTTACAATATACTTTCTGTTACAATAAACTTTCTTACAATAACTGTTTCACTAAAAAAAGTGTATCACTGGTGTATGGAATGTTCACTGTGTTTCTTGTAAATTCTGACTTGATACTCATTATTAACTGTTAATAATAGTGACTTTTCAAGTGTTTATAAATTTCTTAAAAAAAACAACTCTTACTTAACAAGATTCCTACGGCGAAATCCTTAGAGACGTGTCCTGAAGACGTCTTGCTGGCTACTTGTTCCTGGATGAAAACTAGGCGTGAAGAACTTGGAGTCGTGACGCACCGGTTCAAGGGTGGATGTTACGAACTAGAAGTCGTGACACGCCGGTCGACTGGTTTTATCCTGATGCAGCGTAATTTCTATTCTTGGCCAAAGAGTGGCCACTTGTTAAACATCTTCTTGTTAAACATCTTCTTGTTAAACATCTTCTGGTTAAACATCTTCTGGTTAAAATCTTCTGGTTAAACATCTTCTGGTTAAACATCTTCTGGTTAAAATCTTCTTCTTCTTAAAGTAATCTTCTTAAAGTAATCTTCTTAAAGTAATCTTCTTAAAGTATTCTTCTTCTAAAAATAACTTTTCTTAAAAAAATTCTTCGTCTTAAAATAATTCGTCTTCTTAAAATAATAATTCTTCTTAGAATAATCCTTTTCCTTAAAATAATTCTTCTTCTTGAATTATTTCTTCGAAAATTCATTCTTCTTAAAATGATTCTGGTTAAAATCATTCGTCGTAAAACTATTCTTCTGAAAATCATCTTGATAGTAGGGTCGCCAATTTTTGTTTATCCGGGCTATAGGGTCGCAAGTTTTTAGAATCCTCTTCTTAAAATAATCTTCTTAAAATCTTCTTCTAATCCTGGCTGGGTCTGGGGTGTCTCGTATAGACGAGGCGTTCTAGTTAAGGGGCAAGGGGCCTCTGCCCCCTCCCCGCAGCGAGGCTACAGTCCAAAGAAGAGTCTCGTAATGAAATGCTCTGATGAAGAAGTAATCTGAAGTCCAATGATGAAGTACAATGATGAAGTGCAACGATGAAGTGCTAATCAGAAGTCTAATGCAGAAGTGCAGTAATTTTATAAGTACAGTATAATATAGTCTAAATGTTTGGGGGAGACAATCGAAGGTTAAGTTTCCCCCCTTTTTAAATACATGATCAGATGTTTTTTGAAAGATTTCAACTAAAAAGAATAAAAAAAATAAAAATAAAAAAACAACTATCGCTGATTCTACATTCCTGAAAGCGATATAATTTCGTATTAGCACATAAGCACAATTTTGAGTACATGACTGAGTACGTATTAATTTTGGTTCATTACAATTACGATTACAATTACCAATTAAATCATATTCACTCATTGTTTAATTACACTTCTATTAAAGTACATTCTTACATTATAAATTAAATCATTACATTTAATTAGTTTCACTGAAGTACATTACAAGTTATTGTTCATTACAGTTTCATTAAAGTACATTACAAGTTATTGTTAATTTACAGTTAATTACAATTAACAGTTACTATAACTTTGTCTTGTTTTGACAGTGTTTCATATTAATAGACAATTAAGATGTTAGAAATATAGTACAAAGTACATGGGCACATAACACATAATATAACATAACACATGATAATGTTATAAATTCGAATCAAAGCGAAAGGAGACTTTTTTTTATCTTAGAAGCGTTCAATTCTGTCGGTCAGCGGAATTCGATCACTTACTAAGCATTGTCTTGAGTTCACCTCGGGAGGTCATATAATTAAAAATAAAAATGAAAAAAATAATACGAGAACGTTTTTTCGCGTTCTCGAACGAACCTAAAGTTTCGCGCCGACACGAGTAAAAATGAATATTTAATAAAATTTATATTGGATAATGGTCAAGATAAGATATGAATGTAAGAATGAGTGTGGTTGAATAATAATTATATTTATACTACATAACATATAAATAATGACTTCTATAGAGTGTTTAGTCCTTAGGGAAATAAATGACTGGAAAATGTGACGTCATAGTTATTGAATTTTTACGTATAGTACAAATCATTGTTAGGAAGATTTACAAGAACGAATTAGAGACACAGAGTGGGAAACGTAAAGAGAATAAAGTTATTTTGTGACGTCATAGTGTATAAGTCATTATTAGAAAGATGAATTAGAGACAAAAAGTGGGTAGTAATGACTAAGAAGTTCAACTACGGGTTCCAATCCTGTTACATGCAATGTGTATTCATAATCTAGGGTCGAGGGTGAGATGCAAGACAATTCATAATTAATTATAATAACTTTTATAACAAATGGAAAATGGATAATGGATACGACTAAACCATAGAAAGGGTAGATCGTAAGGTTGTGACATGAACAAAAATAGGAAGCTACAAGTAAAATTATTATCCAAACTCGCGTTAAGCGATTTTGGTTCTTATGTAAAAATGGACATTCGAACATAAAACTATTCGGACATAAGTTCTGCATGAAGACAATGAATCCATATAATGATGGTGTAGGAATTGTTCATTGTTCACTTTTTACATTACTCTCCCCTTTTAAAAATGATATTTATACAATAATTTAATAGTGTACCATTAATACAATACAAATGAGAAAATAACATCCTAACAGGGTACCATTAATAGAATACAATGAGAAAATAACATCCTAACAGGGTACCATTAGTTACAATACAATGAGAAAATAACATCCTAACAGGGTACCATTAGTTACAATACAAATTTTATACAGAACGATTTCGCGTGGTCGAGTACAATGCAGAGTATCCAAATTTTTAAAATGACACTTGCTTACAAAATATAAAAAAATCAAAGATTAATACTTTAATTTAGATAAACAATTAAGCTAGACAAAGAATGATATTGTAAAATTTTTAGCAAAATTTTTTTTTTTTCTGTGGGGAAAATTACATTCATAATAACTAGGAAAAAGGGAAAAATATAAATCGTACAATCTATAAACTAATTTTTATTGACTAGCGTTGGTAAAAATTAGAATTATGTAATGGATGATGTATAGACCTGTGGTCTAGTGTGTATTTTTGTGTATTAGGTATAAAGTGTATATTTTATAAGTTTGATAGGATTGTTAAATTAACTGAATAAATGCATGAGCAAGATATATTAGGAAGCAAAAATGATTAAGATTATATTACGCGGAATGAAATAGTTCATTGTGATATCCAATGATTTTAGCATGAGGTTTGTATATATAGTATATATAGTGTGCATGCATTTTTATTGACTGTTGTAGGTACAAATCGAATTACGTAGTGGATGATGTATAGACCTGTGGTCAAATGTGTAGGGATTTGGAAGGTTTTTTTGAATTAACAAAGTTTAAAAATGATGTATAATAATTTAAGATGGGTTTAGGGTTATATATATATATATAACATTTACGTTAAGGAATAGATAAAACAACTTAATAAATGCATGAACGAGAATTTATATATAGTAAGCAAAAATTATAAAGATTATAACGATGATGTTTGCATACGAGTTTTTAATGCAAAAGTGACTGAAGGGACGGAACGTAAATGAATTCGAATATGTGTCAAAAGTAATAAAATTCAATTAGGATTATAGATTTTACATAATTAATCAGTTACACGTATAAAGTAATTAAAAAACGAACTTAGAGGACTTACAATTAATGAAAGTACATCTCACGGTTTCAAATTGAATTTTGACACACAATTAATTTAGACAACTAAAATTCATAGCCATATACTCTAGTAGTATGTCAATTTGACTATAATTTTACCTTACAAATGGTACAATAACAATTTAAGGACAGTTACTCACGATTAATTGAACAAAAGAAAAATACAAATTAAAATATGAATCAATTATGTATTATTATTATTATTATTATTATTATTATAAAATTCTAAATTACAGGTAAATTTTTAATTAAAAATTATTTTTTGTTATAAAAAAAATATTAAAAAGGTTTTAATAATTTTTGCTTGTTAAGTAGAAAAATCATACTTTTCGTTGAATGTTGATAGAATTTGAATTATTTGTTTTTTTTTTAATCTGAAGACTTGTTTGCATATAGACAAACACATCGTTTTATTGTGTAGAAGTTTTATTAAAATTAAATGACTGAAATTTAGGGTATGTGCGGTCATACGGGTAAATTTCCCGATCGTACAGAGCAGGATAAATTAGGTACATGATCGATTAATTGTTACGCTATTTCTGTCATCATATAATCGCAATACTTATAAAACTCGTTAAAAACTTTTGTAAAAACGGTTTTGTTACAACTAATGAATTACATAACTATATATTTATATACATAACAATGCATGAAAAGGGAAAGACAAATCAGTGAATTTCCGTCTTACAAACAAAGAAAAAAGATTAAACCAAAGACGCAAATCGGTCAATTCAGGTTGAATTTTTAATTCTCTTTTACAACCAAAAAAAAAGGTTGAATTAAATTCTCTTGAACAACAAAAAAAAGGTTGAATTCAATTGACTGCAATGAAAACTTGGGACTTGAAAACTAACTTCGACTTAAAAACTAACTTTGACTTGAACTAAAACTGTCTGACTTCAAATAAAACTGTCTGACTTCAAATAAAACTCTCTGACTTGAACTCTATCAAGTATTTCTATAAAAATCTCTGGGGCGGTTGGCCGTCTTGGCGCAACCTTCTGACTTGACCTCTTATCAAGTATTCTGAAACCATCTGACTTGAACTCTTATCAAGTAGTATCTTGAAACTTAAACTGGCTAACTTGAAACTGCTTCAAGTATTTCTATAAAAATCTCTGGGGCGGTTGGCCGTCTTGGCGCAACCTTCTGACTTGAAAAACTGACTTCCAAAAATGACTTCATAATTACTTAAGTATCTCTCTAAATCTCTCTGTAAACTCTCTCTCTCTTAATTTGCAAGTCAATTCAATTCAGTAATTGAAAAAAAATTTGCAAACAAAAAATAAAAAATGTAAACAACATTTCACTCTAATGTACGGGAAGGTACATAAAATAAAATTATTCTATACTGAATATAACAGTGAAAATAACTCTCTTGAAATTAACTCTCTCTTACAATAAACTTTGTTACAATAAACTTTCTGTTACAATAAACTTTCTGTTACAATAAACTTTCTTACAATAACTGTTTCACTAAAAAAACGTGTATCACTGGTGTATGGAATGTTCACTGTGTTTCTTGTAAATTCTGACTTGATACTCATTATTAACTGTTAATAATAGTGACTTTTCAAGTGTTTATAAATTTCTTAAAAAAAACAACTCTTACTTAACAAGATTCCTACGGCGAAATCCTTAGAGACGTGTCCTGAAGACGTCTTGCTGGCTACTTGTTCCTGGGTGAAAACTAGGCGTGAAGAACTTGGAGTCGTGACGCACCGGTTCAAGGGTGCATGTTACGAACTAGAAGTCGTGACACGCCGGTCGACTGGTTTTATCCTGATGCAGGGGAATTTCTATTCTTGGCCAAAGAGTGGTCACTTGTTAAACATCTTCTTGTTAAACATCTTCTTGTTAAACATCTTCTGGTTAAACATCTTCTGGTTAAAATCTTCTGGTTAAACATCTTCTGGTTAAACATCTTCTGGTTAAAATCTTCTTCTTCTTAAAGTAATCTTCTTAAAGTAATCTTCTTAAAGTAATCTTCTTAAAGTATTCTTCTTCTAAAAAAACTTTTCTTAAAAAAATTCTTCGTCTTAAAATAATTCGTCTTCTTAAAATAAAAATTCTTCTTAGAATAATCCTTTTCCTTAAAATAATTCTTCTTCTTGAATTATTTCTTCGAAAATTCATTCTTCTTAAAATGATTCTGGTTAAAATCATTCGTCGTAAAACTATTCTTCTGAAAATCATCTTGATAGTAGGGTCGCCAATTTTTGTTTATCCTGGCTATAGGGTCGCAAGTTTTTAGAATCCTCTTCTTAAAATAATCTTCTTAAAATCTTCTTCTAATCCTGGCTGGGTCTGGGGTGTCTCGTATAGACGAGGCGTTCTAGTTAAGGGGCAATGGGCCTCTGCCCCCTCCCCGCAGCGAGGCTGCAGTCCAAAGAAGAGTCTCGTAATGAAATGCTCTGATGAAGAAGTAATCTGAAGTCCAATGATGAAGTACAATGATGAAGTGCAACGATGAAGTGCTAGTCAGAAGTCTAATGCAGAAGTGCAGTAATTTTATAAGTACAGTATAATATAGTCTAAATGTTTGGGGGAGACAATCGAAGGTTAAGTTTCCCCCCTTTTTAAATACATGATCAGATGTTTTTTTTTGAAAGATTTCAACTAAAAAGAATAAAAAAAAATAAAAATAAAAAGAACAACTATCGCTGATTCTACATTCCTGAAAGCGATATAATTTCGTATTAGCACATAAGCACAATTTTGAGTACATGACTGAGTACGTATTAATTTTGGTTCATTACAATTACGATTACAATTACCAATTAATTCATATTCACTCATTGTTTAATTACACTTCTATTAAAGTACATTCTTACATTATAAATTAAATCATTACATTTAATTAGTTTCACTGAAGTACATTACAAGTTATTGTTCATTACAGTTTCATTAAAGTACATTACAAGTTATTGTTAATTTACAGTAAATTACAATTTAACAGTTACTATAACTTTGCCTTGTTTTGACAGTGTTTCATATTAATAGACAATTAAGATGTTAGAAATATAGTACAAAGTACATGGGCACATAACACATAATATAACATAACACATGATAATGTTATAAATTCGAATCAAAGCGAAAGGAGACTTTTTTTTATCTTAGAAGCGTTAAATTCTGTCGGTCAGCGGAATTCGATCACTTACTAAGCATTTTCTTGAGTTCACCTCGGGAGGTCATATAATTAAAAATAAAAATGAAAAAAATAATACGAGAACGTTTTTCGCGTTCTCGAACGAACCTAAAGTTTCGCGCCGACACGAGTAAAAATGAATATTTAATAAAATTTATATTGGATAATGGTCAAGATAAGATATGAATGTAAGAATGAGTGTGTTGAATAATAATTATATTTATACTACATAACATATAAATAATGACTTCTATAGAGTGTTTAGGCCTTAGGGAAATAAATGACTGGAAAATGTGACGTCATAGTTATTGAATTTTTACGTATAGTACAAATCATTGTTAGGAAGATTTACAAGAACGAATTAGAGACACAGAGTGGGAAACGTAAAGAGAATAAAGTTATTTTGTGACGTCATAGTGTATAAGTCATTATTAGAAAGATGAATTAGAGACAAAAAGTGGGTAGTAATGACTAAGAAGTACAACTACGGGTTCCAATCCTGTTACATGCAATGTGTATGCATAATCTAGGGTCGAGGGTGAGATGCAAGACAATTCATAATTAATTATAATAACTTTTATAACAAATGGAAAATGGATAATGGATACGAATAAACCATAGAAAGTGTAGATCGTAGGGTTGTGACATGAACAAAAATAGGAAGCTACAAGTAAAATTATTATCCAAACTCGCGTTAAGCGATTTTGGTTCTTATGTAAAAATGGACATTCGAACATAAAACTATTCGGACATAAGTTCTGCATGAAGACAACGAATCCATATAATGATGGTGTAGGAATTGTTCATTGTTCACTTTTTACATATATATATATATATATATATATATATATATATATATATATATATGTATAGAAACGACGTAAGTATAGAGGAGTGTTCTGCACACGAGGAAGAGAAATAACAGACAAATGAAAAATGATATCAGAAGTTGTAATTCTCCTACATAGGGCAGAAACCAATGCCTTGAGAGGGCACCCTCGCAAATCGTGAATATGTACATTCAACTGCAATGACCGCGCAGTATATTAACGTATAGAAACGACGTAAGTATAGAGGAGTGTTCTGCACACGAGGAAGAGAAATAACAAACAAATGAAAAATGATAGTCAGAAGTTGTAATTCTCCTACATAGGGCAGAAACCAATGCCTTGAGAGGGCACCCTCGCAAATCGTGAATATGTACATTTAACTGCAATGACTGCGCAGTATATTAACGTATAGAAACGACGTAAGTATAGAGGAGTGTTCTGCACACGAGGAAGAGAAATAACAAACAAATGAAAAATGATAGTCAGAAGTTGTAATTCTCCTACATAGGGCAGAAACCAATGCCTTGAGAGGGCACCCTCGCAAATCGTGAATATGTACATTTAACTGCAATGACCGCGCAGTATATTAACGTATAGAAACGACGTAAGTATAGAGGAGTGTTCTGCACACTGCAGTTAAATGTAATATTCACGATTTGCGAGGGTGCCCTCTCAAGACATTGGTTTCTGCCCCATGTAGGAGAATTACAACTTCTGACTATCATTTTTCATTTGTTTGTTATTTCTCTTCCTCGTGTGCAGAACACTCCTCTATACTTACGTCTTTTCTATACGTTAATATGCTGCGCGGTCATTGCAGTTAAATGTACATATTCACGATTTGCGATGGTGCCCTCTCAAGGCATTGGTTTCTGCCCTATGTATGAGAATTACCACTTCTGACTATCATTTTTCATTTGTTTGTTATTTCTCTTCCTCGTGCGCAGAACACTCCTCTATACTTACGTCGTTTCTATACGTTAATATACTGCGCGGTCATTGCAGTTAAATGTACATATTCACGATTTGCGAGGGTGCCCTCTCAAGGCATTGGTTTCTACCATATGTAGGAGAATTACAACTTCTGACTATCATTTTTCATTTGTTTGTTATTTCTCTTCCTCGTGTGCAGAACACTCCTCTATACTTACGTCGTTTCTATACGTTAATATACTGCGCGTCATTGCAGTTAAATGTATATATATATATATACGTATATATATACATATACATATATACATATACATATATATATATATACATATATATATATATAATATAATATAAATATATATATATACATATATACATATATATATACTGTATATACATATATATATATATATATTATATATATATATATATATATATTATTCATATATATATATTATATATATATATATATATACATATATATATATATATAGATATATATATGTATATAATATATATATTAATATATATCACACATACATATATATATGTTAACCCCTCCGTCTATGGCCCTGGGTTGGTTCGAAGTCGACGGGGGTTCTGGTTAGGAGGCAGCAACGGACCTGATACTTGCAGTAGTTTCTTTTATACTACTCTCCGAGTTCTTCTTTAGTGGCTCGGAGGATTCTGAGAGGCTTATTAAATTCTTTGAGGTTTCTCCTCGATTCTACTTGTAACTTATCGGGAGATTCTAATGACTAAGTTTTCTGAAGAGAGCACGGCTCGATGGAGAAGATAAAGACTTTTTCTTACTGTGTTTTACTCCTAAAACTGTTACAGGTAATGCTCAGCCTCGTAGTTGGAATCAGAATAAACATAGAAGAAATTGGTGGGGTTTATATACCCCGATTCTACTAACATCATCATTATTAAATGTTGAAGAGGCTGCATTATTTTTGCACAATATTTGAAAATAAATTAAATCTTTTAGCTGTGTTAAGGTTTAAACGAATAAACAAGATATTTGAAGATGAAGCCATATTTTTATCTTAAATTGCATATTTTCAGATCTGATGTCATCATGATCTGCCAAGTTAACTAAAAGTGGAAATTGAACTATGCATCTTTACACTAAAATCTGCATATGAGTAAAAATTAAAGGTTTAAGATTTACAATTAAATGCTTAGGCAAGACATGACTTCATCTTTTATAACGAAGAAAGAATGTATACAAAACATGACGGCAAAAGTTACTCAGGATTCATTATTAAGCTAAATCTAAAAAATGATTATGAGATTTTAAAAAACAACAGGTCATCAATTATTTGGCAAAGTAGAATGCACATCAAAATTTATTCCAACGGAAAAATAATAATAAAAAAATAACAACAGTATCGCCGATTCTACATTCCTTATGGCGACATAATGTCGGGTCGGACATTGAGTACTTTGTAATTTTGGTCTACTGTAACTATGATTATAATTACCAATTTATTTATTATCGTTAACTACAATTCCATTAAAGTACATTGACTACGTCATTTAGTACACTACATCATTAAGTACAGTTTCATTAAAGTACATTACATTATATTAAATTAAAGTATTACAGTTAATTATAATTAAACAGTTACTATAACTTTGTTTTGTTACAGTGTTTCATATTAATAGACAATTAAGATGTTAGAAATATAATACAAAGTACATGGGCACATACGGTATGGATGAATATGGTTGAATAATAATATTTATACTACATAACATATAAATAATGACTTCTATAGAGTGTACAGTGTTTATTATGATGATAAAGAATTTTCATACATTGAATACTAGAGATATGATGAAGGGAAATTAATGACGGGAAAATGTGACGTCATAGTTATTGAATTTGTACGTATAGTACAAATCATTATTAGGAAGATTTACAAGAAAGAATTAGAGACAAAGAGTGGGTATTAATGACTAAGAAGTACAACTACGGGTTCCAATCCTGTTATATGCAATGTGTATGCATAATCTAGGGACGAGGGTGAGATGCAAGACAACCATAATTAATTATAATAACTTCTATAACAAATGGAAAATGGATACGACTAAACCATAGCTATGGTAGATCGTAGGGTTGTGACACGAACAAAAATAGGAAGCTACAAGTAAAATTATTATCCAAACTCGCGTTAAGCGATTTTGGTTCTTATGTAAAAATGAATATTGATTATTCGTTGTTCATTTTTACATTGCTCTCCCCTTTAAAATGATATGTATACAATAATATAATAGGATACAATTAATACAATATAAATGAGAAAATAACATCCTAACTAATTCAAGTTAGATGACGAATTTTTCTTCACATTACAAATTTTTATACAGAACAAGTGAGTTCGGGTGGTTGTGTACAATGCAGAGTTATCAAATCTTTAAAATGACACTTGCTTATAAAATATAAAAAATTCAAAGATTAATACTTTAATGTAGACAAACAGAATAAAAGGATTAATACATTAATTTGGACAAACAATTAAATTAGACAAAGAATGACATTGTTAAATTTTTAGCAAAATTTTATTTTTCTGTGGGGAAAATTACATTCATAATGAATAGGTAAAAGGGAAAAATATAAATTTTAAAGTTCATGGATTTTTCCAGGTTACCATGATAATACAATTCATAAACTAATTTTTTATTGACTATTGTAGGTAAAAATAGAATTACGTAATGGATGATGTATAGACCTGTGGTCTAGTGCGTATTTTTGTGTGCTAGGTACAAAGTGTGTATCTTACAATTTCGAGGGACAGATTAGCTGAGAGGATTGTTAAATTTACTGAATAAATGCATAAGCAAGATATATTAGAAAGCAAAAATGATTAAGACTAAATTACATAGTTAGCACTTACGCGCAATGAAATAGTTTATTTGATATCCAATGATTTTAGCAAAAGGTTTGTATATATAGTATATGTAGTGTGCATACATGCATTTTTATTGACTGTTGTAGGTACAAATCGAATTACGTAGTGGATGATGTATAGATCTGTGGTCAAATGTGTATTTGTGTGTATTAGGTACAAAGTGTGTATCTTATAATTTCGAGAGACAGATTAGCTGAGAGGATTGTTAAATTAACTGAATAAATGCATGAGCGAGAATTTATATATAGTAAGCAATAATTATGATGTATTATGATGATGATGTTTGCATACGAGTTTTAATGCAAAAGTGACTGGAGGGACGGAACGTAAATGAATTCGAATATATATCAAAAGTAATAAAATTCAATTAGGATTATAGATTTTACATAATTAATCAGTTACACGTATAAGGTAATTAAAAAACGAACTTAGAGGACCTTACAATTAATGAAAGTAAATCTTGCGGTATTAAAAATTAAATTTTGAAGATGGAATTAAATTCGACTAGTAACATTCCTAGCTATATATGAACTATATAACCATTAACATTGACCAGAAGTATCGGTACGATAATTGAATTAAAAAAAAATTAAGAATACAAATTAAAAATATAAATCAATTATGCATTTCAATGAGCTAAACATAATTTTATAATATTCTAAAAAATATAAAAACACAACTTAACATAAATTGAGGTTATGTTCCATCGTACCAAAGAGGAATTAACCATCGTTGAACCTTTCTCTGGTTGACACAGTTCAACTGGGGTTGGGGGTGCTAAAATAAAATAAAATAAAAAGACAAAGTTTGGAGTACTACATTCGGGGGAATTGAGTGACTAAGCGGGGGGTATAAGTCTGAAATTGACAATACGTCTTCGTGAGCACTTTGCTCTTTAAAAAAAGATTGCTTGTCACACTACTTAAAAATTAAAAAAGTTCAACAAACGGAGGGACGGCATGTTCCTCATATACATTACAATAATTACCAAAATCGTTACAACCTTTGTAAAAACGGTTTTGTTACAAATAACAAATTACATAACTATATATTTATATACGCAACAATGCATGAAAAGAAAAGACAAATCGGTCAATTTCCTTCTTACAAACAAGAAAAAAGGTTAAACTAAAGACGCAAACCGGTCAATTCAGGTTGAATTTAATTCTCTTTTACAACAAAAAAAAGGTTGAACTAAATTCTCTTAAATTACATTTTCTTAAATTAAATTCTCTTAAATTACAAAGAAAAAGTTGAATTCAATTGACTGCATTGAAACTGACTTGGGACTCGAAATAAAAATGACTTAGTACTCGAAATAAAAATGACTAGGAATAAAACTGTCTGACTTGAACTCTATCAAGTATTCTGAAACTAACTTGAACTCTTATCAAGTATTCTGAAACTAACTTGAACTCTTATCAAGTATTCTGAAACTAACTTGAACTCTTATCAAGTATTCTGAAACTAACTTGAACTCTTATCAAGTATTCTAAAACTAACTTGAACTCTTTTCAAGTATTCTGAAACTAACTTGAAATTAACTGAAACTGGAAAATGACTGCACTTGATCTCAATCAATTGGAGACTATTGTCCTCTGGACTTACTTGAAATACAATCAAGTATCTCTATAACTCTATAAACTCTCTGTAAACTCTCTCTTTCTTAATTTGCAAGTCAATTCAATTCAATAATTTGAAAAAATTTGCAAACAAAAATAAAAAAATGTAAACAATATTTCACTCTAATGTACGCGAAGGTAATGTACTATTATGTTTAGTACATAAAATAAAATTATTCTATACTGACTATAATAGTGAAAATAATTCTGTGACAATTAACTCTGTGACAATTAATTCTGTGACAATAATTCTGTGACAATAATTCTGTGACAATAATTTTGTGACAATATTGTTTTCAATAAAAAAAATGTATCACTGGTGTCTGAAGTGTTCACTGTGTTTTGTGTTAATTCTGGCTTGATACTAAATATTAACTGTTAATAATACTGACTTTTCAAATGTTTTAGAGATTATTTAAAAAAATTTTTGTACTTAACAAGATTCCTATGGCGAAATCCTTAGAGACGTGTCCTGAAGACGTGTCTTGCTGGCCACTTGTTCTTGGATGAAAACTAGGCGTGGAGAACTTGGAGTCGTGACGCACCGGTTCAAGGGTGGATGTGACGAACTAGAAGTCGTGACACGCCGGTCAACTGGGTGTTGGTTCTGGTTCCAGGGTCTGGAAGACTGGAAGAATCCTGGAGTCGTGAAGATCCTGGTTAAAGGGTCGCCAGTTGTTAACCCCTCCGTCTATGGCCCTGAGTTGGTTCGAAGTCGACGGGGGTTCTGGTTAGGAGGCAGCAACGGACCTGATACTTGCAGTAGTTTCTTCTATACTACTCTCCGAGTTCTTCTTTAGTGGCTCGGAAGATTCTGAGAGGCTTATTAAATTTTTTGAGGTTTCTCCCCGATTCTTCTTGTAACTTATCGGGAGATTCTAATGACTAAGTTTTCTGAAGAGAGCACGGCTCGAAGGAGAAGATAAAGACTTTTTCTTACTGTGTTTTACTCCAAAAACTGTTACAGGTAATGCTCAGCCTCGTAGTTGGAATCAGAATAAACATGGAAGAAATTGGTGGGGTTTATATACCCCGATTCTACTAACATCATCATTATATTATTAAATGTTGAAGAGGCTGCATTATTTTTGCACAATATTTGAAAATAAAGTAAATCTTTTAGCTGTGTTAAGGTTTAAACGAATAAACAAGATATCTGAAGATGAAGCCATATTTTTATCTTAAATTGCATATTTTCAGATCTGATGTCATCATGATCTGCCAAGTTAACTAAAAGTGGAAATTGAACTATGCATCTTTACACTAAAATCTGCATATGAGTAAAAATTAAAGGTTTAAGATTTACAATTAAATGCTTAGGCAAGACATGACTTCATCTTTTATAACGAAGAAAGAATGTATACAAAACATGACATGGCAAAAGTTACTCAGGATTCATTATTAAGCTAAATCTAAAAAAATGATTATGAGATTTTAAAAAACAACAGGTCATCAATTATTTGGCAAAGTAGAAAGCACATCAAAATTTATTCCAACGGAAAAATAATAATAAAAAAAATAACAACAGTATCGCCGATTCTACATTCCTTATGGCGACATAATGTCGGGTCGGACATTGAGTACATTGTTATTTTGGTCTACTGTAAATATGATTATAATTACCAATTCATTTATTATCGTTAACTACAATTCCATTAAAGTACATTGACTACGTCATTTAGTACATTACATCATTAAGTACAGTTTCATTAAAGTACATTACATTATTTAAATTAAAGTATTACAGTTAATTATAATAAACAGTTACTATAACTTTGTTTTGTTACAGTGTTTCATATTAATAGACAATTAAGATGTTAGAAATATAATACAAAGTACATGGGCACATACGGTATGGATGAATATGGTTGAATAATAATATTTATAATACATAACATATAAATAATGACTTCTATAGATGTACAGTTTTTATATGATGATAAAGAATTTTCATACATTGAATACTAGAGATATGATGAAGGGAAATTAATGACGGGAAAATGTGACGTCATAGTTATTGAATTTGTACGTATAGTACAAATCATTATTAGGAAGATTTACAAGAACGAATTAGTGACAAAGAGTGTTATTAATGACTAAGAAGTACAACTACGGGTTCCAATCCTGTTATATGCAATGTGTATGCATAATCTAGGGACGAGGGTGAGATGCAAGACAACCATAATTAATTATAATAACTTCTATAACAAATGGAAAATGGACGACTAAACCATAGCTATGGTAGATCGTAGGGTTGTGACACGAACAAAAATAGGAAGCTACAAGTAAAATTATTATCCAAACTCGCGTTAAGCGATTTTGGTTCTTATGTAAAAATGAATATTGATTATTCGTTGTTCATTTTTACATATATATATATATACATATATATATATATATACATATATATATATGTATATATGTATATATATATATATACATATACATATATATATATATATATATAATATATATATATATATATAATATATCTATATATATATATATATATATATATACATACATATATATATATATATATATATATATACATATATATATCATATATATATATATATATATACATATATATATATCTATATATATATATATATCTATATATGTGTGTATATAAGAAAGAAAGCAGAAGCGTAGAAAATATCGTATGCAATACTACGCGAAAGGAACTGCAGATATCGGGATGGGCAATGCATATATGCACATCCCACATTATGCAAAATGCATTACACAAGTGGATATTGCAAGTTTGATAAGAAATGCATGTTTTCACCATCTTATGGTCTGCAACACTTATGAAAGATATGGGAGTTGCAAATACGGAAAAAAATGCCGATACCACCACCCTCAAAGGAACGCACCGAGGGAACACAAAAAACGAACGTCAAAGAAGAGTGGAAATTTTTTAGACGCAGCCAACACATTTCAGCTGCTAAATACTCTCCAGCAATTACAAAACCAGCTGACAAATATAAATATAGAAATCCGAGAGCCGGACAGAAGGTACGAACAAAGACACTTCATGCGTTATCGGGACAACAGGTACCGACAAAGATAAAAAGAGGTAAATTCTCGGAGGACCACAAGGCAACGAAACAGGCAACCCCATCGGAAAACAAAGCGGAACCACCTGTATGCGAAAAAGAAAGAGAAAAAATAAAAATAATCCTAGCCAAAATTTTCAGATTCCATTACAGAGGTAAGAAACTTAGTAAAAGATCTACACTCTCCAACCCCAAATATTTTTCTCTGTGGTGATTTTAATTTCCCATTCGTGAAATATAAAAGGATAGGAAAAAATATATGTATCCACCAGGACAAGGGGGGCACACGAGAAGACCAGGAGCAGGTAAAAATGCTACAAGCTTTAGCTGATGAATTTATGTTAACGCAAGAAATAACAGAAAACACAAGAAAAAACAACTGCCTAGATTTGGTATTCACAAACAACAGTAATCTAATTGATAATGTAGAAATCTCCCCAACTATGATATCAGACCACAATATCAGTGAAATAACAACTAATATAAAGGCAACAGGAAAGGAAAGAACACGCACAACAGAACGAATCAAATTCGAAATTTTTAATTTTCACTCCAAAGCTATAAACTGGGAAGATGTGACATCCAGCGTGGAAGTAATAGATTGGAAAACCATTTTCGAGGCCAAGACAACGGAAGAGATGCTAATGACGTTAGAGGAGAAGACGTTAGAAATTGTGGAAAAACATGTCCCAAAGATACAACAAAGAGGAAAGAGAAGCAGGTTCGAAAGACAAAAGAGGGCATTGTTCCGAAAGAGAAAAAGAGTGACTGCAAAATTAAGTAATTGTAAAGATAATAACATCAGAAAAATATTAAATGATAAACTACAAAGTATCGATGTCGTCATACAGGAACAAATCGAGAAGCATACAGAAAAAGAAGATGACGCTATAGAAGCGATAAAGGTTAACTCAAAGTACTTCTATAATTTCGCAAAAAGAAAGTCGAAAAACCAAGCGACTATCGGACCTTTAAAAAATGAGAACAGTGATTTATCTGATGATCTAACAGAAGTATGTGAAATATTAAAAGCTCAGTATGAATCATCTTTCAGTATCCCAAAAACTGACAAATTGATTTGCGATAGAAACGCGTTCTTTGAAGAAGAACCACAAGGGGAAAGTATAACGGATTTCGACTTCACGACGGATGATATTACACAAGCTATAGGGAAACTAAAAACACACTCAGCGGCAGGACCGGATAAATGGAATGCCACACTGATCAAAAACTGGAAGAATGCAATCGCTGAGCCCCTATACTGGATATGGAGACGATCATTAGACACGGGAGAAATACCGGGCATCCTGAAGAGCGCGAACATAGTCCCAATATATAAAGGAGATCGATCCCAGGCCAAAAACTATAGGCCAGTGTCGCTTACATATCATCTCACTAAAATATTTGAAAGAATAGTTAGACAGAAAATCTATGACTTTTTGGAAACTCAGAAAAAATTCAATGATAACCAACACGGTTTCGATCAGGCAGATCATGGAACACTACAACAACATTATTGATTCACTTGAAAGTAATGAAAACTATGATGTACTATACACAGACTTTGCTAAAGCCTTCGACAAGTGTGACCACGGAATCATAATACATAAACTGAAATATATGGGAATAACAGGAAAAGTAGGGAAATGGATATATAATTTCCTTAGTGAGCGGAGGCAAGTCGTTACAGTACAAGGAGTATCTTCATCAGAATCAGAGGTCCTCAGCTCAGTACCACAAGGAACAGTATTAGCTCCACTACTCTTCATAATCATGCTAACTGACATAGATGAGGAGGTTACCAGAGGCAGCACAGTAACATCCTTTGCGGATGACACAAAGATCAGTAGAAAAATAAGAAACCCAGAAGACATAGGATCTTTACAAACCGACATAAACAAAATCTACAAGTGGACTGAAGACAACAATATGAAGTTTAACACCGAGAAATTTCAGCTATTACCGTACGGAAAAAGAGAAGACCTAAAGTGCATGGACTATTATACCCCAAATGGACAGGAAATTCAGAGAAATTCCAGAGCAAAAGATTTAGGGGTTGTAATGACAGATGATGCGAAATTTGAAACACAAAATAAGATTGCAGTAAACAGAGCAAAGAGAATAACGCGTCAGATATTGAGAACCTTTAAACGAAGGGATAGGAATGTAATGATTCCTCTACTGAAAACCCTGATCATACCCAAATTAGAATACTGCTCGGTCCTAACTTCCCCATATAAAAAATAAGACATTAGACAGCTGGAGGGGATCCAAAGAAGCTTCACAGCCAAGATCAATGGGTGCAAAGAACTAAATTACTGGGAAAGGTTACGAGAACTAGACCTATATTCACTGGAAAGAGAGAAGAGAGAGATACACCATTATTTACACTTGGAAAATAATGGAGAAACTAGTCCCTAATCTTACTCTGAATCCCATAACTCCCCAAACAACGATGGAAAGTAGAAGCGGTAGACTGTGTCGTATTCCCAAATTGAAGGCGAGACAGGGAACATCCTTAACCCTGAAAGAAAATAGTTTTGTACTGAGAGGACCAAAACTGTTTAATCAGTTGCCCAAAGACCTAAGAAACACGAAGGGAGTTGCAGTGGAAATCTTCAAAAGAAGACTAGACGCCTGGCTCAGAACAATCCCCGATGAGCCGGGCGTACCTGGCTATGTGAGGTGGAGAGCGCAAGAATCCAACTCACTACTTCACCAGGCCAACTCGAGAGGAGGGGCGACAAGCTTGACCTTCGCGAAATGAGAAATCATCGCGCGGAACCTTTGTAAGGTTGTAAGGTAAGGTATATATGTATATATATATATATATATATAATATATAATATATATATATATATACTGTATATATATAATATATATATATATATTATATATATATATATATATATACTGTATATATATATATATATATATATATATATATATATACATATATACATATATATATATATACTATATACATATATACATATATATACATACATATATATATATATATAATATATATATACATATATATATATATATATATATATAATAATATATATATATAATACATATATACATATATATATATACATACACATATACACACATATACACACATATACACATATATATATATATATATACATTTCATTTTTAAAGGAACCAAATTTAACCCCTACCACTAATACATACAATTCTAATTGATACGGTACGAAATTCATTACACATTTTATTGCGCCATTGTGTACATTTAAAAGTTTTGTTTTTTAATCTACGAAAAAATAATTCCTCAGATTCGTCTCATATTGAGAAAATGGTTGCGAGAATAAAAATTTTTAATTCACTTTTTTTTATCTGTTCCATTTATGATTACTGAACTATACAGAATATTAAAGTTCTTTCGCTTATGGTTATAATGAAAAATGCCAAGCGAGCAAAACATTAAATTATGGAAACAAGTAAACTTAGATTCGTTAAATCCTTTGGGAATTGAATGAATCAAGAAGAGTGAAAGAATATTTTAAAATTTTTTATAAAAAGAATGAATGACAAATTAGAAACAAAAACTTTGGTGTGATTGAATTTATCGTGAATAAAAAGTGAATTTTGGAAGAAAATCATAAAAGCAGAAAAATTGTATCGAGGTTCTGTATTTAATACTGAAAAGAGGTCAGATTGTGGATGTGTTTTTGAACAAATTTCGCAATACTTGAACGTTGCCTACATTGAAACTAATAGCACTGCACAACACAATTTCTGTCCTTTGCACAAATTCTGCTGATTTATATGTATTTTGATGTGCTGATTACGAATATGTTATTATTTTTTCTCGAACACCCACCATTTTTCCAGAAAACGACGTTAACGTTCCACAAACATTTTCCAAATTATATCAAACGCCTGCTAAGCAAAGGAACAGCCCTACGCCTAATGGTCATTATTGTGACACATGTTGCTCACTGATTGGTTATTCGAAATGTTGTTATTCTGTGATTGGTATAAAGGTGGTCAGGTAATTTCACAGTAGCTGCCAAGTAGAAAAGGTTATTTTATTTCAGTGTCTCAGGTGCTCTGTTGATGTTTGGTGTTAAGGTACTTTTCTGCTGGATCTACTGGCGATTTGTTTTGTTTTGTGTGTGTCGAACTGACATTGAAATCCCCAAAACAAACATTTACCCCTCTGGTTAAAAAGGCATATGAATTATATTTTGGATGCAAGTTGGGCTGCAAGGAGCTTAAGAGCGTGGTTACAAGGTTCACGTTCATCAATGCCGTTTGCTGTCCCTATGGCCTGGAGAGAGCCAAAAGATCATGTTAGTGACTGCTACTTTTGTTTAACAAATATACGAGGTTTCTCTTCGAAATCTAAACATGCGATACGATGTCCAAACCTGCCATCAACTATGCGACCAGTTCCTCACAATGAAACCCTGCCAGTTCTTAAGCCACCAAAAGATTGGACTTTGGACGAGGAATATTGCCATTCCGAAATTGAAATTGAACCACAAACAGCCAGTGAGCTTGCAGATCCAGAATTTCTACCATCCACATCATCGTCACCTCACCTTATTACACAGGCAGAACTAAATGATCTCGTGAGAAATTTGAATCTTTCGAAAAATCAGGCTGAACTTCTAAGATCTAGGCCTTTTAGAAAAGGGCACCAACATAACTTCATGTAGAATGCGAATGATTTCATTACCTTTTTCTCTACAAGTGGTGGTATTATGTTTTGTAATGATGTAGACAATTTAATGGAGTGTTTGTGGCATCAACACAAGCCGAAGAAATGGCGTCTCTTCATTGATTCCTCCAAATTAAGTTTGAAGGCAGTGCTTCTACACAAACGAAATACTTATCCTTCTGTCCCAATTGCACATGCGGTCCACATAAAAGAAACATATGAGAGTATGCGTATTTTACTTAGATCCATTAACTGTAATAAATATAAGTGGAATATTTGCGGTGATTTCAAAATTATAGGCCACCACTTCACGTCAAACTGGGCTTGATAAAAAATTTTGTCAAAGCTATGGCCAAGAACAGTGAGGCGTTTATTTATTTGAGGAATATATTTCCAAGGTTAAGCGAAGCTAAAATCAGTGAAGGAATTTTTGTTGGCCCACAAATAAGGAAAGTTATGAAGGATACAAATTTTGACAGCAAATTAAATAACGTAGGAAAAGCAGCATGGATGGCCTTCAAATCGGTTTGTTCAAACTTCCTTGGTAAAATTAAGTCTGACGATTATGATAGTGGTGAATGAGATGTTAAGGTGCTATAAATTTAAGGGTTGTAATATGTCCTTGAAATGCATTTCCTTGACTCATTTAAATTTCTTTCCAACCAATTTGAGCGCCGTTAGAGACGAGCACGGCGAAAGATTCCATCAGGAGATAGCCATTATAGAAAAGCGGTTCCAGGCAAGTTGGAATTCCAGTATGTTGGCTGATTATTGCTGATTTCTCATTAGGGAAACTCCCGAGAGTATGTACAAACGAAAAACATCAACAAAACGATTTTAATTGTTCTGATCTTGTAATATTTATGTTGAGATATTCAATATATTCTAATCTGTATATAAGTCTTTTATTACACGTCCCTTCAAAATGGTGGGTGATATAGGTATTCTGACATCAGATTGAACTCAGCGCATCCAAATTTATAAAAATCACTTCGTTTCGTTTAAAGGACAGAAAAAGTTTGTAATTTTGTCCGTCAGTGTAATTTAATGTATCTTCATCATATTAAATATGAATAATGTCTGATATTACCAAACCAGTGAAACCTATAAAACTAGGAACTGGGTTGATGGCATTAATTCCACCCATTTAAAGTTTTGTCAATGCAGGATTTCGTTTTTGACCAAGCTGCTTAATAATTTTTTTTAGTTCTATGCTTCAGTGCGATAAATTTGTTTCGTGCAATGACGGGTAATATGAAAAATAAGAATGAGAATGTGTTAGTGCAAGATGGGCAAATACAAGAGATTTTCAAGTATATTTGAGTGAGCTGGTAGGTTAGGAAGATGAAAGAGAAGCAAAGTGAATACAGTTACTTTAGGTGACCTTAATTATTTTTGGAATGAAAGCCTTACAGAGTTACAGAGTTACAAGCTAACAAAGACCCTAAGATCCACTCTTGACTAGCCCAAAAAGGAAGTAGAGTTAGAAATAGCAATGAAAAAAAGAACACTGAAAACTTGTACTCTGCTTACACTTATAGACATATAAAGTTTTCACACACGAATAGTAGTAATAGTAAAGTATAGAACAGACAAGGCTCTCTCCCTCCTCCGCCAGCCACTGCTGACAGAAAATATTGGTGAAAGATGATTTATAGGAAATTAGGGAAAAGTAGAATGAAGAGAATAGCGTCAGGGTTCATTCACACCATGCGTACATTTATCTCGTGTACTCAGTTACGCATAAGAAGACAACGGAAAATAAAGGATAGCAAGAATATTAAACCACTTAATATAATCTACACCATGCATTTTTAAGGAAATTTTTATGTATTTATTATGTATAAGAAGTCATCATTTCGTGATTGCATCATTTCTTCGTAGCCTGCCAAAGCCACCGTACCGAAGATTTATCATGTTGTAATTTATATTGCGTCCTTCGCATAGGAATTACCTAAATAAAGGACTATATAAAACTATAAAACTTTCTCTAGCTAGCTAAGTTAGATATTCCCCGATTTAGTTAGAAAGTACTAACATTCTTACACCGTAAACCCAAGGAGTATCCCTAAAATTGAAAACATCTATTCGAAGGTTTTGACTCCTGACAATTCCCATCTATTAGAAACATGTAAATAAAAGTAAAAAGGAGTCTATCATTTGAGAACTTCCGGTGCTTTGATACCTGATCTGACCAGCGCCTCCTACTAAATTTATGACCAAAAGGGAACATCACCCTCCTGAACTCCACCATAACCAACTCCCTTTATAACCCCGCTTTGTAGGCTTATTCGGAGGTTCTGACTCCCGAGCGTTCTCACAATGAGAACGCTATGTAACCAGACCAGACCAGCACCTCCTACTACATTTACATCTTAAGGGGAACCACTTCTTCTATTTCAATGAATAAACACGAAATACATAAAGAATAGCTATTCTTCATACTTAATTAGCTATTCGGTATATTTGACTCCCGAGAATTCCCATCAAGCTTCCCGTCACTACCAACGGGGTATCATTTCAGAACTCCTATTGCTCCGTAACCGACCCGACCAGCAGCACCTCCTACATTTAAAGTAGCAGGAAGGGCGACATTCGAAATTGATCAAACTATTCAGAATACTCAGTTAGAGAGCAGACTGAGAAGGGGGAATGAGGGGAAGTCAGAGGTTTCACCCCGAAGATTCCCTGGGTGAGAGACTCGTACTGACCGACATTGCAGACTTAACCCACTCACATCTTGCCCTGTCCGCGGTTCACCCAAAATTTCATTTTTTAACTCGTGAAACTTCTCATAATATACGACTTTAAATTACAAAATTTGCGAACACTATTCTCGCCTTCAGAATCATCGACATAAATGTCTCGTGTACCGAAATAAGCATACTATGCATGTTTATTTTGTAACTAAAACTCACACCCCCAATTTACTCGCCCGTTAATAAAAATTGATGCTACGAAAATACCTAGTCAACCTGTTCTTAAACATAGTAACTTAAGTACTTATCACGACCCCCGTGGGTAGGCTATTCCAACTCTTGACTATTCTATAGGTGAAGAAGGCCCTCGCAACTTTAGCCTCAAGTCTCTTACCCCTTATTTTAAAACCATTGTTTCTCGTAATGTTCCTATCGTCCATGTTAAAGAAAATCTCATAATTTACGTTATCAAAACGATTTAAGATTTTGAGCAGCAAAATTAATTTGCCTCTTAAACGCCGAGTTTCGAGCGTATATAAATTCAGCTCTTTGAGTCTGGGTATGGAGAGTAATTGGATACGAAGACAATGTCGCTTAAAGTCATTGATCGACGTGAAGCGGTGGTACGAAAACTGGCCATGACGTAGCCCAGCTAATCCTGATAAGTAACCACTTAAAACTTGAAAAATTAACATGACACTGCAGACAGTTCAACTATCCAACTTGAAACTTTGAAACTTTCGTTATTCTAAAATAAGAACGAGTGGAATTACTAATCACACTTGCAACAAGTGGAATTAGTCAAGGTGGTCTTGGCTCAGTAGTCCTAGCAAACGTGCTGAAGTCTTTCTATAGTATAAAAACCCCACGTCTTTAAAGGGACAATTTTCACTTTCCTAAGTTTTCCATTATAAGTTGTAGAACATCTCGGCTCGAGTGAAAAAGGGCACACGGAATTGGACGTATATACGCATTTCGTCGAATGGAAACTTCTCGGACACTTTAATAACGTAATCAAACTTAACCTAACCTAAATTAATCTAACCCTAAAAAATGTTATCGAAACGTCGCTCGTCTGTAAAACGGTTTAATTTCCACGCAAAACAGTTCTTTTTCCCACAAAAAAGTTGACAAAATCTAAATTATATATATATATATATATATATAAATATATACATATATATATGTGTGTGATGCAACGACTGGAAATGGTCTGAACCACTATTTTCAGTTTTTGAAAGTAGTATATAGTGTGAATATTAGGCAAATGTTCGCTTTAATTTAATTGATACGACTAATAGTCGAATAACACGTTTCTGGTTCAATTTCTTACTTAACTCTGCAAAATAAGCATATTTGGATTCTGGACCGGTTCCTGGATATGCATCATCATGATTATACAGGGTGTCCGAGAATTATCTGTACAATTTTTGGCTGTTATTAAAAGTCAACCATGAAGTGTAGAAATTCCAGTGTTGTCCCATTTTACAGAGAATCTCATTACGTTTTTTCTGATACCACGTTTTGACAAGTCTTTTAGAAATGTTCGCGGGTGACAGACATTGATGATTTAAAAGCAAGAATCACAGCTGCTATTGAGCGAATTGATGTGGATATGCTGCAGCGTACATGGCAACATTTGGAGTATCGATTGGATGTTTTGCGAATCACTAATGGTGCACATCGAATGTTTGTAACAACGTTACTTTAATAAAAGAAACTTTTGAAAATACAGATTCTAAATAATCTTGTTAAGAATTTACGTGTTTTCAAGAATTTTATTAAAAGATGAAATTGTACAGATAATTTTCGGACACACTGGAATTTCTGAAAAACTTATCAAAACTTGGTATCAGAAAAAACGTAATGAGATTCTCTGTAAAATGGGACAATACTGGAATTTCTACACTTCATGGTTGACTTTTAATAACAGCCAAAAATTGTACAGATAATTCTCGGACACCATATATATATGTATATATATATATATATATATATTATATTATTATATATATATATATGAGGAACGCCGCTTGCTACATTAGCCCAACACGACTCCGCTCCATCAACGACCACACTCTGTTTCCTACCTCGCAACCACTCTTCTCTCCAATTTATTACTACACCTCTGATTCCATGAGCATTAGTTTTTTCAATGAGTCTTTTGTGCGGTACGGTGTCAAACGCTTTTTGTAAATCTAAATACACTACATCAACCGTCCGATGACTATCGTAAACTTCAACCACGCTTTGAAAAAATTCTAAAAGATTAGTTGAGCAAGATGTTTCCAGTACCTTACCTACAACAGACGTTAAACTGATTGGCCTATAATTTCCTGCCTCACCTTTATCGCCTTTCTTAGATAGGTATTACATTTGCTAATTTGAAATTATCTGATACGCACCACTCAGAAATAGACGCATTAAAAATCTTTGTTAGCGGCACAACAATTCTTTCTTTTAATTCTTTTAGTTGTATGGGATATATGGAATCCGGCCAAGATTTATGCATTTTCATTTTATCAATATAGCGCAACACCTCCCTTTCACTAACTACAATATTATCTAAAGTATTACCATTATCAAAAGGTATTATGTCTATGACCGTAGAGATATTCGTTACATCTTCTATAGTAAAAACTGACGTAAAGAATTCGTTTAGCAAGGTAGCCATTTGCTTGTTTTCAGAAATTAGCTCTCCGTTAAAATTTTTCAACGGCCCCGAAGACACTTTTTAATGGATTCCTATTGTTGACGTATTGAAAGAATCGCTTGGGGTTTTCTTTACCGTCATGAGCTATGGAGATTTTAATTCGCGCTTGGACTTTTTTATTACACTTTTCGCTTCACACCTTAGAGATATGTAGTTGTTTCGTAACCACAAATTGTTTTTATCGCACTATGTAGCCTATAAGCACTATCTCTACTCTTTGTAATATCTTCTACTCTAGAAGTAAACCACAAGGGCTTGTTGTTTACTTTGGCACGCTAAATCTTGTAAGGTACACATTCCTCATTTATAGTCCTAAATACTGTTTAAAACGATTCCCACAGTTTTGCGTTGGAGATCCCCCATTACGTTTTCCCAATTGACGTGTGACAATTCATTTCGAAATTTACAAAAGTCTGCGTGCTGGAAGTTAGGAATTTTAGTCGTGTTAGCTGGTTTCGAGTGACTTACTGAGAAGACAAATTCTACCATATTGTGATCGCTATTGCTTAACGGTTCTATTGAAGATCCGCGAGCAGCCTATCATCCGTAGTTATTACTAAATCTAAAATACAGTCCAACCTCGTAGGTTCCCCAACCTTTTGAATAAGAAAGCTATCCTCGAGAAAATTCACTAAACGATTACCTTTCGCGTCTCCCTGCATTGTATCGTAATTCACGTTGGAGCAATTAAAGTCACCCATAACTAAAGCTTGCTCACTACCTATTATTCTCATAAGTTCACGATATAACGCTTCGTCCGTATCAGCTGTTTGATTAGGGGGCCTATATATAACCGCAACAACAAGTTTGAAATCCAAAAGAAATGAGGAATCTCCAGCACACCGATGAGCTTACCATCCCAATGAACGGTAAGGGGAACGTTGGTGGAGAACTCCTCCTTCAAACCTTTCGACTGGGCCGAACGATGGCGAGCCCTTTCTCTGTGGATGGAGTTCCGATTGATGTTCAAGTCGATGACATCATGGCCTCGGTAAGAACGTAGGTCGCATTTCGGGAGGAGATCTGGGTCCGGTCGAAGGCAGCAGCTAATTAAGGTGTCATGATATTCTTCCTGGCTCTTTTTGGAGCAAACGCAGAGGCAGCACTCCCACCTGCACCTTCCTTCTCCCGGTCATCATCCGTCTACTCTGCCGCACTTGACGATGAAGATGATGCCAGCACTGCTTGGTTGGTTGAAGCTTCCTGCTCCTCCTGTGCCCTTTCCCGTTGCCTGGCCTCCTGCTCTGACCTCTTCTGGGATTCCTCTGCCTTCCGGGCCTGTACCATATCCACAGAGCCGATGCAGCCTGTCCTCCCCTTCTGTCGCTGGGCCAGAAGGAAAGCCCGGTCCTCAGGATTCTTAATCAGGACCAGTGCATCCGCATGAGCGATGTCAAAGAGACCTTCCAAGCACTCTTGAAACTCCTGTTCCTTCTGCTTGTGGGATGCACTGGTACTGGTCTGATGTTTTTTCAGAGCTTTCCACTCCTCGAAGACCGCCTCCAGCTTCTTCATGTAATGCTGGTAAGCTCGCGTTAGGATGTTGGCTTTATCCCATAACACCTTGATGGCCTCTATTGTTTCGCGACTGGCGTCCCGGGTGGTCTTATTCTTCTCCAAATGGAGGAACAGGAAATGCCCAAAAGCTTGCCGATAAGATGGCAATTTAGCGCCTTTGATTTCCAGTTCAACAGAACCGATCAAAAACAACTTCTTTCTCGATTCCATCTTGAGGAAAGGAAAAAGGAGTGTTAGATACAACTTCCATGCATATATAGAACTTTCTGTATAATAGTAAAACTTCAACTCACGAGAGCGACCTCTAAATATTCTTGGATTTCAAAAATATTTAGCACGCATGATTTTTATCATACTAGGAACTGCACAAATTGGGGGAGGGTTAGAGAAACAAATTTCAAACTTTCATGTTAAGGGCGGCCACCCTAATATATATATATATATATATATATACACTGTATATATATTATATATATATATATATATAATATATATGATACACACAGACCGTGCATGGAACAAGGAACTCTTCTGGGATAATTAAATCCACTATAGTCCGAATAAGTAATGGTAAATGACAAATACCATAGTTTTTCTTTTTCATGATGCTAGCCCGACGTGGGCAACGGGTCACTCGCAAAGAGATCCCACAAATATAGCTTCCCTCACCAGCTATCTGCAAA
>JAJOZX010003835.1:212500-220000 GCA_023014485.1 Bathynomus jamesi
GCGCATTGAGGAAAATGAGTATCAAGTAGTGGTACTTAAAAATGAAAGAACCGAAGTAAAATTGGATGCATTGCGTCTGAAAGATGGCAAGGCTGAAACTATTGCTGAAGGAATTGCAAAAGTTATTGATGAATACTCCTTATGGAATGCAATAAAGATGATCGTTGCTGATACAACAAGTGTTAACACTGGGAAAAAGAGTGGAGTTGTTGTCAAATTGCAACGAATGTTCTCAGAGAAGGGTATCTGCAAACCACAATTTATCAGTTGTCAGCATCACATTCTGGACAGGATTCTCCGTTTGGTAATGGACGAAGATCTTGGTGCTAACACCAGTTCTCCAAACATCGAATATCCATTTGTATCCCAACTGGTGAAGAATTATGAGGAACTAAAGGCACAGTTTGTTAATGGAACAGAAGAGGTCTTCGAGAAATCAGGATGGAGAGATGATATTAAGTTTTTGTACCATCTAACACGGATGTTTAGATTCTTTGAAGAAAAAGGGAATTTTCCTTTGATTAACTTTCAGAAAATTCCAAACATCAGCAATGCGAGGTGGCATTCAAGAGCCATTCTAGCTATCCTTGCATTTATTCTTATACCTACAACAAGGAAGACTTTGGAGAAGGTATGCAGATTCATTTCATACAACTGGGCAGAATATTGGTTTACTAATCAGATGTACAATGAAAATGACTTCAAGAACTTGTCAGAAATATTGAAACCTTACAAAAAAGCATTGAACTCATTGGAAAATCACTGGAAGCAGGAGCCATCCCCACTCAAGATACCAAGAAGTAATCAGTGTGCAGAACGTGCAATCAAAGTTATGCAGGAACTGTATGCTGCTGCAGAAACAAAACAAACTGCAACTTCGGTTTATTCTAAGCAATAAGCAGTAATATATGTACAAGTATTATAACGATTATGTTGTGAGTTCTTTTATTATATTACATGGAATATGCAATAAAGTTACGTATGCAATAATCGATTGTTTGATTTCGGGGTGACCTTTTCTAAAAAGATATTAAAATGAAAGGTCATTTCTTTGTTTTTAGGCAAAAGTTCATCGAATTCAAGTACAGGAATATTAGGTTGTAAAAACGTTATAACCCTAAATATATATATGTATATTATATATATATATATATATATAATATATATATGTATGTATATATATATATATATGTATATGTATGTGTATATATACGTATATACTAATGTGTATATATGTGTATATATATGTGTATATATATGTGTGTATATATATATATATATATATATATATATATATATATATATATATTATATATATATAATATATATTAGGGTGTCTCATTAATACATAGAAATTTTTTTTTTCGATTTTCTCTTGCTCGCGAATGCTGCCCCGATTTCAATAGGCATAGAGGTTCTAAAAATCGAAAAATGATGGGAATCGAACAGTATTTAGAGGTCACTCAAGTTTAACACTTTCTTGTAGCTATTTAGGAAAAAAAAGAAATTTCTATCATTCTCTTATTCTCTTTATTTCTGAACAAAAATGAAAAAAACGAAATGCACCTTTCATTAATTGAAATAAGCGCGTATAAATGGATTGTTTTCATCATCAATCTGTCCTACACTACTTGAATTTACTCTTCAAGCTCTCCTTCGTCTTGACGGGGATCAACTTCTGGTGAGCCCGAACCACCTTGAGGACGAATTGCTTCTGCTTCTCATCACGCGTGATGGTGGAATTGAATCTTTTCATCAAAGCGATACCACGCTCGGCGGCGTCATTGACCACCTTCAGGGCTTTCACCCTCTTTTGCGCCGTGATCCAATCCTGGTCATTGATCCAATCCTCTGGATCTTTCATGAGGAAGGTGGGAGACTCAGATTCTGGAAGGATCGCGCGGAAGAAGACTTCTTTTGTTCTTCGGGTGACGAAGAGCTCGATGGATTGCTGTGGATTGAAGTTCTTCGGATCGATCCGCTTGAGTCCTTTCTTCGTGGCGGGGGATTGAAGTCGTTGGACCATCTTTAGCTTCGTGTCCTTTGGAATGCGGTCGTCAAAGAAACCAAGCCCCACGAGATCCTCTGAGAGGTACCACAGTGCCTTTTCAAGGCCATAGATGCCGTGTGGCTGACTTCCTTGTCAGGGTAGACCTCGAGCAGGCGAAGGAACTCTAGGTCGTTCAGTGGAGCTCGATTCGAGACCATTGCCTCATTCCACTGCTTCACGTACGCGAGGGAGATGAACAAACACAGCCGCCGAAGTCCTCCTTTCTTCCCTGGCTGTCAGGTCCAGTTGGTGACGGAACATGAAAATCTTGAGGGCATAGATGGCTTTGGCCATCCATCTGGCATGGTGATAGGCCCCAGGCTGACGAAATCCCCCCTGGACCTGACCGCCAAGGAAGCGGTAGGAAAGGATGAGGAGTTCACGGTAGTCTTCTCGGGGATGTGTGCCGTGGGAAAGCGTCTGCTGCAGGTATTTCTTCATGGAAGACGCTTGATTTGCCCAGTTGTCAGTTGTTGTGGGATTGCTTTCGTCACCGATGGACAAGAATGACCCTTTGTCAATGGAGGCCCACCGCTGTTGAAATCTTTTGAAGAGGAGAATGTCAGGGGAAGAGGACGGCCCCAGACATCGCACGAAGACATCCTTGAGTAAGATCTCCAAGACGTGGTGACGGCAAGCCAACCACAACATGGGACGGCCAAACTCCTGCTCAATGCGAACGCAAGCACCTTGGATCATCCCAGCGTTCACAGCTGTGGTGTCGAATCCCAGTCCAATGATTTGCTCCGAAATGCCAAAAGCCTGGACTTCCTGGAGTACGGCTGCAGCCTGTTCTTTTCCAGTGCCGTCCACCGCAACGGGTACACCAAGAAGCTCCTCGACTCCATCGCCCGTCACCACAACAGCAATCCGGTCAACCTCCTTCTTCTCCTTGGCGATATCTTCCAACAGTTTCCCATCCCAGTGCAAGACTAAAGGACCAGAAGCTTCGAACTTTCGGGTCAACTCTTCTCCCATCTCCTTTCGGATCTTGTTCCGTGTTCGATGAACAGTTGCTGGCGAGATTACCAGGTCATCCAGGTCTTGACCCAAACTCTGAGCTGCTGCTGCAAAGGACGACGTTGCTTGTCTCACGGACATGTTGTCGCGATCCCAAGCAGCGATGAGATTCGGGTCCGTGAGGGCATTCATTCGCCTTTTCTTTTGAGTCTGGGCTTTGCTGGTGCTGGGCGCTTGGTACGTCTCGTCGTCATCATCCTCGTCTTCCGTGTTCATTTCAGTGCTGCTACCATCCACCTCCAAGATCGCTACCTCCATGAGCTGTGTCACCCCAGCATCCCATTTACTCTTCCTAGCCGTGGCTGCAAGATCCCTCTTCCGCTTCACAGCTTTCTTCTTCGCTGTCTTCTGGTCCACCCCCGCAAGACTTGACGACATCCTGTCTTCCCTCTGCGAGGTGAGAAAATCCTTGTCCTCCTGAGGGACCTTGGAGGAGGATAGCGCGGAGGAGTGAGCCACGTCAAACAAGTCTTCCAAATCCAACTTGAACATCCCCTCCTTGTACCGGTAACCCTCTTGCGGCTTTGTCCTGTTCTTCTTGAGTGCGTCGTAGGTATCGATCAACTTCTCCAGCTTCTCCCCTGCGTACTTCTTGGTGGTAGTTGGTATGTTGGCCTTCTCCCAGATGGGCCAGATGGTTTCCACCACCAGGCGAATGCTCTCTGATTTGGTCTTCCTTCCCTCTTGGTCTTGGTGGTGGTGGAAGTAAAGGAGCAGGCATTGCTCCTTCGATGGAAGTCGTGGACAAACAATCGCTGCTGCAATTGGGGCCTTGTCCAGCAACCACAACTGGTTTCCTGCTCTAGTAACCATCACCTGCGAAAGAGAAGAAAATCTTGTATAAGTGAATCTTGTATAAGTGAAACAGAAGTGGCGAACTTGAGTGACCCCTAAAAATCCTCCTACAGCTGTCAGATTTTGTGATAACAATCCTTTATAAAGGTGTAACACGGGCAAGCGTCGCCCCGACCCGAAATCCTCCATTCGTATATTTGAGACACCCTAATATATATATATATATATGAAAAATTATTTCACGAAAGTGACACGTGAAAAGTATTTATGATGAATAAAACCACGAAGGAAAAAGAAACACAAAGGGTGCTCAAGCGCTTTCGTCTAATGTTCCTGAGGATGTCATTAGACGAAAGCGCTTGAGCACCCCTTTGTGTTTCTTTTTCCTTCGTGGTTTTATTCATCATATATATATATATATATATATATATATGTGTATATATATATATATATATATTAATATATATATATATATATATATTATATTATATATAATATAATATATGTATATATATATATATATGTATATATATGTGTATATATATATATATATATATATATATATATATATATATATATATACAGGGTGTCCCATAAGTCCGGCATCATAGGAGAAATTCATATTTTTCTATTTCTACAAACCATAATTCATATTTTTCTCATACTCGGGATGCCAATTTCCCGTTCACCATTCTGTTCAGGGACGAGGCTGTTTTTTATGGAAATGGTGAGGTAAATCGACAGAACACCCGCTACTGGTCTCAAAACAACCCTCACTGGTATAGCTCTTCAAAGGAACAAGGTGCATCTCGGGTGATGGTATGGTGTGGCATTTGGAAGGTTCGCATCATAGGCCCCCTCTTTTTCGATGAACATGTCACTGGAAGCACCTACCTACGTATGCTCAAGGAAGAAGCATTTCCCAGTGTCTTGAACGAAGAAGGAAATTTCCCAACATGGTTCCAGCAAGACGGCGCTCCTGCACATTACAGCACCCAAGTAAGGGAATACCTGTACCAACAATTCCCTGGTCATTGGATAGGACGTCGAAGGCCTGTGGAATGGCCAGCTAGAAGCCCGAATCTCACGCCATTAGATTTTTATCTCTGGGGCCACTTGAAAGCGCTGGTATACGCAGAGAAAATTAGGAGTGTTGAACATTTGCAGCAGCGCATTACTGGGGCATGTAACCCATTACTGCTGACATCATTCACCGTGTGCTTGCTGACTGGGTATCACGTCTGAATTTGTGTATTGAAAACAATGGTGGACATATTGAGCACGTTCTGTAAATAAAAGCTTTTGTTTTGCCTTTTTTTATTATTTTTCCTATGATGCCGGACTTATGAGACACCCTGTATATATGTGTATATATATGTATATATATATATGTGTGTGTGTGTATATATATATATATATATATGTGTGTGTGTGTGTGTATATATATGTGTATATATATATTTTATGTGAATATATATATTATATATATATATATATATATATATATATATATATATGTGTGTGTGTGTATTAGGGTGGATCAATTTTACATTTTTTTCGATTTCCATATTCTAATAGAGACAAAAACTTGCGCATGCATGAGAAAATAGCCTCTGCAAAATCTTAGCTTAATAGGTAATCATCTTCTGCCCCCGGCAGAGCGATGAAAATCATATTTAGTAGTCAAAAACGTATTTTTCTTATAATTTTTAAAATATTTCAATATGCATCAAAATTATTTCTAATAACTATAAAGTCGATGAAAAAGACCTCATATGATCGTTTTTGCAAGCGCGTTGTCCTACGTTAATATCTTTTGCCCCCGGCAACAACGTCAAATGTTGAAAAAATAGGTAATTTATATACATATTTTCAGATCATATAGTTTTAGTTCAAGAACCAGAATCCCAGTACATGGGGCATTTCACTCCTGCATCAGGTTCTGCCACTGCAATAACATCAGGTATCATCAACTTTCTAGAGACTAAAAATATTAGCACGGACGACATTGTGGCTATCGGCTGTGATGGTACCGCAGTGAACACGGGTCGAAAGGGTGGAGCCATTCTTATGATTGAAATGAAACTACAAAGTCCAGTTCAGTGGATCGTATGCCTATTACACGGTAATGAATTATCATTGCGACACCTCATTCAAGACTTGGACGGCAAAACAACTGGGCCAATGGGCTTTACTGGACCAGTTGGAAAACAACTGAACGACTGTGAAAAACTTCCAATTACAGAATTCGATGCCATTCCATCTCCCGACATTGACATAGATGATGCCCAGTTGAGCACTGACCAAAAATATTTGTTAGGCATCTACAGAGCAGTGTCGAGCGGTAGCTGCTCTTCAGCTCTCGCGGCTCGAAATCCAGGTAAGATGGCGCATTCCAGGTGGCTGACAACAGCAAATAGATTTCTGCGCCTCTATGTTTCAACCAGTGAACCCTCCAGCACCTTCAACGAAATTGTGCGATTCATTATGACAGTTTACGCACCAATTTGGTTTAAGATAAAGAAAAACTCCAGTTTCACTGAGGGCACAAAACATTTTTTCGAAATGATGCGTCTCTCTCAGACCATGCCTCAAAGATCTAAGACAATCGCCAACAAAGTCCTCCGTAGAAATTCTTTCTTTGCTCACCCAGAAAATATTTTGATCTCCATGCTACATGCCGATGAGCAACACATAAGAGAATTGGGATGGAGAAGAATATTAAAAGCACGATCAGAACAATCACCAGCGGGGGAAATTCGAGCCTTCGCCATGGCTGCTCTACGATAGTCAAAAATATTACGAAATGATCAACTGGCAAACGGCTGAGGTGACCGAACCCCCCGTTACAAAAACAATACCTGATACCCGAATAAAAGAGTTTGTTGGGACTGATCCCACTATTCCCTTGTCATACTCAAGCGGTCGAGAGACTCATCAAATTAGTAACCGAAGCCTCTGCCAGTGTAAGTGGAATAGAAGAGAGGGACGGATTCATCCGCTCCCGTCTTCACTCCCGAACAAAAATTCCACGATTTGATTCTAAGAAAGATTACCGTTTGTAAATCGACATGCAGCCAAAGGAAGGGTGGTTGGGGCTGGATAGGGTGGAACTCGACGTACAGCCACCTCCTCGTGGTGAGTTCTGGGTTGCTAATTTTATAAAATTAGCAAGCGAGGAGCTGTACTTAGTACTTATCGTACTTATAACATCGCATTAACGTAATTATAATCCACATTTAGACTTTTCTTGGGGACAGAAGATATTACTCTAGAGCAGTGGTTCTTAACCTTTTTACTACGATGCCCCCTCTAGGAATTGGTCCTTCCCTCCACGCCCCCCTTCAATCAAAATAACATTCTCAATAACTTCTCAATATTAGCCCATGCTCTCGTTAAGAGAATAACAAATACAATTAGAGAAATTCCTGTTTCTAGGGGGGCGCGCCCCCCCGGTTAAGAACCACTGCTCTAGAGTCATAAAATTTTGCCTGTGTGTTATTTCATGCCTAAGCAACGATATAAATGCTATGGGAAATATATAAATGCATTATTTAAGACAAAGAGCCGATCTGAAAATATGTATATAAATTACCTATTTTTTCAACATTTGACGTTGTTGCCGGGGCAAAAGA
>JAJOZX010003835.1:222500-225000 GCA_023014485.1 Bathynomus jamesi
CCTGATGAAGTCCCAGACGACCAGAAGTATCGAGAAATAGTAAAAAATCCAGCATGTGTGGGTGTTTTCATTATGTTCTCTATTCGGAAGCTCATCTGGGTTATCAAACCAAGAGGAACCAGTTGGGATGGGCCTTATTTTCGAAATGTAATTTTAGCCCAACATGTAATTCCGTTTTTGAGAGACCCCGAGTGTGTTTTGGATGTTGAACAGGCAACCTTTCTTCACGACAAAGCCCCCTGTATGAAAGCACTTGCGACTCAACAACTGCTTAAGGACAATAACATTGATTTTTTCGGAAATAATGAATGGCCTGGAAATTCTCCCGATCTTAATGTCTGTGAACATGTCGGATCCATCATGGAGGATCGGGTGGAGTCCTTAATGCTGGAACAACCCATTCAGAATCTGTATTCAACAGAAATTATGACTGCAAAGATCAACGAAGTTCTTGAAGAAATGATTCATGATACCGATCTCTTTGAGACACTTCTGGGATCATACCCCCGTCGATTAATGGCCGTCAGAGCTGCAAATGGGGGCAACACCCGATATTAAAACAAGTGTCTTTTATTCAAAATTAAACGCTCTTTCGCGTGGTTTTGTCTGTTTTTTTCTATTCCTTTCAGTTTCTTCTGTACAGGGGGGGCAATCATTTCCTGACACCCTTTATATATATATAATATATATATATGGGAGTGAACTCAGAATGGTTCCCTGAGGTTTTTTATGATACACACAGACCGTGCATGGAAAACTAAATCCACTATAGTCCGAATAAGTAATGGTAAATGACAAAACTATAGTTTTTTCTTTTTCATGAAAAGGAAAAAGGAGTGTTATATACAACTTCCATGTATATGTACAACTTTCTGTATAATAGTAAAACTTGAGCTCACGAGGCTGCTTTACCCTAGATCCTGTCCCAAAGCTGGATCCTATCTGCTTTCTAGATAGCTGGTGAGGGAAGCTATATTTTTGGGACCTCTTTGCGAGTGACCCGTTGCCCACGTCGGGCTAGCATCATGAAAAAGAAAAAACTGTAGTATTTGTCATTTACCATTACTTATTCAGACTATAGTGGATTTAATTTTCCTAGAAGGGTTCTTTGTTCCATGCACGGTCTGTATGTATTATATATATATATATATATATATATATATATATATATATATATATATATATATATATATATATATATATATATATACGCACACACACACACACACACACATATATCCTTTCTTACCCTTCTTCATCCCTATTATCTCGCAGCCCGATAGGCCACCGCCCTTCAAAGCTATCTCCAAGATTAGCCCCACTCGTTCAGACTCCTGCCTGTTCCTGAATATTCGATGTCACAATTTTCTGGAGCCATCTGCCACTTTGATTTCAGAAGCGGAACTTCCATCACTAAAGTCACTCGCGTAGCTCCAAAAGGACTGAATACACGAAACGAAGCACAGTAATCATAACGTCGGCTTATAACAATTACAAATTGTTTCTTTAACCGTACTTCCAGTTCCAGAGCAATGTCCACACATAAACCTTTCACTGCACAATACCTTTAAATTTTACACCTTCCACGCTATAGAGTTTAGTCATTTCCAAAGTTCTAAAAAAGTTCTCAAACGACCCATATCCGTTCAAAACCTTGCAGAAATCGTATGAAATTCACTTAAATACTATTCCATTAGTTCATTGAAATTAATTTCTCTCAAATCTTGTTCTCATAAAGTTGATAAAAAATCGTGTTTGATTTAAAAGTGTATGCACACCGTGAACTTAGACCAGTGTAAAAAGTGGACCTAGACAAATCAAACTCCAAGTGCTCAAGGACACACAAGTGACCGTTAACTATAAGTGTTCAGTAGTGCATAAGTACCGATTTTAGCGTAAAATTTAACTGATAAATATAGTGGATTAAGAACGAAGTAGATGTATTTTATTTAATTATTTCTTTTTTCCTTATGGAACATTACATCCAACTACTTCTGTAACTAATCTTTGTCTCCATATAACACTACATCCAATGGCTGTTGTCTGAGAGGATATTCAAACTAACCCCCTAGTTCCAGCTCTGGGAAAGGAACCATGTCGAGAAGGTTTTCCACAGGAAAATAAATTTTTGTAAATTTTAACAATATCATTGTTTGTCTAAATTAACGTATGAATCCTTTTATTCTGTTTGCATAAATTAAAGAATTATCTTTGAATTTTTAAGATTTTATAACTCGCCTCGATGCCCCAGTGGATCATCTGGCCTCTTTCTTAACCTTGACTCCAGTGTGTCAAATCTATAATCTTAAACAGAGGTTCCTAAGTTCTAAATGTTCTTTTCGGCTAATATATCCACATAAAGGAGTTAAGTGTAGAACCAAAATTATATAATATCATTGCTAATATCATTGTTAGTAAACCTTTGCAACCTCAAGAATCTTTTGTAAACGTGGCACCATAGGAGTTCCTCCAGGGCAAAGTGCAAATACTTTGAGAGGGC